>JAPDFK010000204.1:0-84480 GCA_027569635.1 Lasiosphaeriaceae sp. G1095 | reverse complement strand
CTTCTCGCGCCTCTCCTGCTGCTCTCGCGCCTTTGCTTGCTCCTTCTCGCGCCTCTCCTGCTGCTCTCGCGCCTTTGCTTGCTCCTTCTCGCGCCTCTCCTGCTGCTCTCGCGCCTTTGCTTGCTCCTTCTCGCGCCTCTCCTGCTGCTCTCGCGCCTTTGCTTGCTCCAGCTCGTGCTGAAGCCGCTCGATCTCCTGATGTTCCGACATCGCGTTCGTTGTATGGTGCGTGTAGGGTCGGTCAGTCCCAGTTATTATGGAGGGGAAGTTGCAGTCGCGGTCAGGTGAAGGGACAAGATGGATAACGAGTCTTCAGAAGACGACGGCGTGCGCGGGACGGAGCGGCGGGCGGGAGGGTTGAATACGGCGACTAGACGGGCCGCAAAGCTGCAAATGGGGTGGGAAGGACGACATACATAGAGGGCTGGAGGATTTTAGATAAGCGTCACTAGAATAGTCAAAGAGTGATATTTCAGGCCGCGGCGGTTCGAGTACGGCATCGAACCTTCCCCAAATTACTTGAAAAGCAAGCCCGCGATCTGACGGCACATTCCGCCACATTCGGTCCGTGCAGGCTCCGCCCAACCTATCTCGGCGCCACCTCAGTTAGTCAGCCTGAAACCACCACCAGGCCCTTCTCCATTGTCCCAACTTTAACCACCTGTCGTGGTACGTCCCCCAATAACCACTCCTCCCTCCGCCCGCCCATTCCGACATTGCCGACGCCATAAGCCCGGAGGCTTCGCATGATCTTCGACTGCGACCTATGATTGCGGCTTACGATTGCGACCCGCGGCCGCGCCCGTCACCGCGACGTCGCTGACTGCCACGTCCACCCAGGACGGGCTGCACCGTCCAGTTGGCCGGATGTTAGCGGCGCCGTTGTTCTCGCCATTGCCGAACCCGTCCGCATTACCCTCCGATGACCACAATCTCGTCGACGGCCCGCATCCTCCTCCCTTTGCAAACAACAACCAACCCTTCGCGATCGGCCCCACGCCGGACGGCACCGCAAGTGTATGACCGACCTGGTGCCCCTGTGGCGCTCAAGTTTTCAAGCCAACCCATCCTACGTCGTACCCCACGCGCCTCACCAAGACCAACAGATCCCCCTCCCGACCCAGACCATGGCGACAGTGTCCTTTTCAGTCCAGGACATTGTCGAGCTGCTATAAACCGACTCCCAACTCGGCTCAGCCCCCAACTTCCCATCCGCCGGCTTTCACCAGATCCGACCGTCCAGCTGCCAGCACCCTCCGCCTATATCCAACCTCGGTTCAACCACTGCCTCTTTTCCAAGCTTACCACCTGGCGCCGTCGACAATGATTGGGGCCCCGTCTCCGGCTCCTTCTCCGACTCCGCCTCAGACGATGGCCCTTGTCATCCCTGCTACCCCCAACCCGCTCGTGCTCTTTGATATATGCTTCTGGCTCGGCACGCGCCTCGTATTCGCGACCGGCTCCCTCATCAACCACATCCACACCCACGAAGAGGGGATGGGCGGCGGGAAAGGGCCCCTTGGGAAACATGCCTATCGACCTGCTCCTCTGCACCAGGTCTTTCCCAAAGTCGCACGACATCAACCTCCGGAACCCCCATGCGCGGTTCAACTTCTTAGTTGAAAACATGGGCCTCTTCATCATGGGCTGCTCCAGGTCTCCGTCGGCGCAGCTGACAGTCAATGGCGACGCAGCCACGCGGCGGCCGTATCACCTAAACCAGCACAGCATAAACATCCACTCGACAAGCTCGAATACCACTTCCAGTGGACGGAATTCGCTACCAAAGACGACTTCAAGGAAGCGCGCAGACGCTATGTGGCTCGCGCTCTCGGCCGGCCGGTGGCTGCCAACATCGATGTCGAAATGCCGACCCCACTCCCCAACAAGAGAACGATGGGCAGGTGGACACTGGGAGAACTCGCCCGTCACCGGCGCGCCAGGCCCCGGTGTCTGACACAGTCGACGGGGCTCAAGCCCCAGAGAACTCACCAAGTCAACCAAAAAGGACCGAAACGCCAACTGCAGAACGAGCGCCTGCGATTCCCGTCCCTACGTAGCGATGCCCTCACAACAGTTCCCTCACTTAGCCTATCGAGCAGCTTCTCGGGCTTCTCGTGCGCTGCTGCGACAGAGTGGTGAGGTGCTATGGGCTTGTACCGCCAGCCCTTCCCACATAATCTTCGCCGTCCTCGCCCGCCGAGCCCCTTTCCAACTTCCCCCGACGTAATCGGCCACCCCATGCCCCCGAATTTACCGAGCCCCTAGCCCTTGGTGGATGTCGTTAATGTTGACGCTAGTCGTTGAACTCGCTGTTGAGCTCCATACTTTGACATGAAGGGTGCCATCGTTAGTCAGCCTGGACGGGTGATGCGGCGAACGACGCAAAGAAAGATGCAAATGGCGGCAGGGATTATGGACAGGCCGGATACTTCTGTTGTTAGCGCTGATATTGGAACGCTTGCTAGGCTCATTCTCGTTGCGGCCGGTTGGAGCGCGAGTCCTCTGGCCCCTGTGCGTCACGATGTCCTCCGCCATTCTGTTCTCTACCACCTTGTGCTGCTTTACCGTCTTCGACTGGGGAAGGCTTGCGACCGGGTACCTCCTGGTCCGAGAGATACGTGCCCTCGCGCTTTCAGCGCTCTTCTGGCGAGCTGTGTTGTCCCAGATTATGTTGCTGCCGCTGGCTCTCGCCTCTGGCCCGACGCCTGGCCAGTGGCAGTGGCTTATCCCCGAGTAGTACATACCCACGGACTCCGTATCCCCGGGGCCAATGTGCTGGATGAGTTTTATGGCTTTTACGAATTGCCGAGACCCAGAGTCCGAATACTGCCGCATTCTTGGCAGCACTAGCCCTCCCATTCTATCGACATGTAAATGAAGCAGGTAAAGAAAAGCAGAGACGTCTTGATTCATGGGTGGAGCAGTGGCTTTGTTGAAAAGAAGGAAAGGTGAGGAAGAAAGACTAGGAGGCCGAGGAGGGAGGGAAGGCCCCTAAGTATCTAGAATCGTCCTCCCTTGTCCTCCCTGCAGAGTCCTCGGCGGCACGCTTGTGGATGCCATTTTAAGATATGGCATTACAACATCCAGGACAGTGGAGCCACTGGCCGTGCCGCAGCATATGCCAACAAGGAGGAGGAGGCAGCCCTCCGACTTGTTACCAGAGCATCCGGCTAGTTTCTTAGATGTGATGGAGACATCCCTCGTGGATGAGGTCTGGAGGCAACGCGTGAATATTGTAATGATTCTGCTTTGCTCTATTCTCTCTAGTAGGCCTCGAGCTTTATCCACCGTCCTTTTAGGAATAGCAATAATATATTTATCAGACCTCTAACTCCTTCTCTTTCCTCGTTTCACCTTCCTCCTGGGCTTATGTTTCTCGGCCAGCTCACGGCTTATGTATTTCTCCAGCACCCATTCATCCTCGCCCTTAGGGCGACCTATGAAATGCACCCGGTATTCCACCTTCCCACCTTCAGTTCGGCGGGTACGCACGACATCCACTCCACAGCTGAGCCCTCTGTGTCTGTTCTCGAGGTTGTCGATGAGCTCGTCGTCCAGGATGTTCTCTCGGGGCTCCCAACTGCAGCTTCCATCTTGCCATTTCACAAAGAACCAGCCCCCCCATTTGTCAAGCAAAGACTCAACCAGATAATTCTTTTGCTCAGCTGGACTTGGCTGGTCTACTGTCTCCGGACTAGGCGACGACTCCGTCACTGTATTTTCCGGCTCGGCGGCTGGGGTCGGGATCACCAAGTGGGATCCTCTGTAGTTCTCAGGCGAAGGCTCGGTCATTTTGTCTTGTATGGTTTCTGGAGTGGCCGTATCAATCCGAAGAACCGGATCAACCACGTCCATGCAGAAATTGGAAAGACCAGGAATGATTGGCACGCTTGAATCGGCCCATTCTTCTGGGAGCGGCTTTTGCAGACTGTGCACGGTAAACATATCTTCCATCGGGGTAGTGTCATGAAGGGTTTGTTCTCCCGAGGTACTAAAGGTGCAAATGTCGCTGATAGACGGAGACGTGACCGATGTAGTCGATAGAGTCTGGCTCAATGTGGTATCGATATCGAACAACGAGGAAAGGGGTGTGCTGAGACCAGAAGAGCCCGTGGCCACCTCCGGGATAATCACTTGTGGGTCCTCTCGTCTTGGGCCAAGGTCTACGGCTGGGGTATGGATGAAATCGGCGCCGGCAAGCTCGTTTGGCTCTTCTGGGAGTTTGAGGCCCCGTCTCCTCTTGATAGTTCTGGGAGACTGAAGTGTCTCCTCCTGGTGCTCGTCTGGAGAGGACTTGCGCTTCGTGCAAGCCTGGGGCTTTGGGGCGCTGTGCACGTCTTCGAGGTGGTGCCAAAGATCTTTCAATCGGAATGTTCCTGGACAATACAGCGGGCACGAGATAGCACTGGGGCTCTTCTGTCTCTGGACGTACTGAGAACCACAGTACACAATGTGTCGCTGCCATGCTGATCGATCAGGAAACGGCTGCATCCTCTCCGCTGCCGGTGCTCCTTTGTCACCAAGGTGGAAGGGGCAGTATCCGGCACAAGCAACAGCGTGGCGGAACTTGACCGGATCACATCTCGATGGCACTTCTCCCCGGTCGATATGACCCTGACAATGGGCGTGCCAGTCTGCCTCGTGAGTGATCCACTTGCTGCAGGTCGGGATGAAACAGAACTTGGCGTAGCCGTGTTTCTCCTGCAGCGCACGTTCGTAGCAGCGGAATATGTGGTCCCATCTCTTGTGAGTAGGGATACTAGAGGAAGAAAGGTAACGTTAGCTGGAGAAATGGTATTTCCCGGGGGTTGATTGCTTACCATTTCATATCCCGGTCGCAAGCCGGGCACGAGTCATTTATAGGCCGTAGCACCTCCTGGTAGGCGACGCGGCTATTATTGGTACGGAGAGTAATGAGATCCTGCATTGCGGAGATACCTTCCGGGCTCCGCAGCGGCACCCTCAGGAATAGGGTGCCAGCAAGGCGATCGCGTTCGGGTATCATATGGCGAATCCGGTCAAAGTGGGTTCTGCGCCCTTCGCCTTGGTGTCCATCGCCTCGGCGTTGATCCTCGCGCTGAGCTGGATGCACTCGCTTTGAGCTCTCATGGTACTTCTTCAACTCCTCTTTCTCGAGCCTGGCACGCCTCCTATACGCCACGAACCGTTCAGCCTTGTATCGGTCGCGGTCCTTTTCGTCAACCGCCGTCTCGATCTGAACCTTAAGATCCTCGATTTCCTTTGTGATGGCGACGTAGTCGTCTTGTTGCTGCAGGTCGTCTCGTAAATTAGATGGCAGCGACTGCCCGATATCCGGGTTCCGTCTCAGTGTTGCGGTGCGGAAGTCCTCTGTGAGGTCGCTTCGAGGTTTCATTCCGAGGAAGCTTGACGCGCCATCAATCGTTGTCAGGTCGTGCAGGTAATGGCCAGTAATAACGCTGGGGTTCCTTTGTGCAGCGAACTTCATTACTTGCTCAATCGGAAAACCAAGGTCTGGTCCCATTTTGTTAGTCGTGTCTTGTGCTCAGCGGGACGGATGATTGGTTCTTACCAACAAGCTTGATAAGGATTTCACGACGAACGGCATGTAGGCCCATACCACCTAAAAAGCCGGCGCGTTTTGCCCAATTGGAGACATCGTTGCCCCATGCTTTGTCATTCTTGGCCGTATTTTGTGGACCATCCGCAGACCATTGCGGGAAGACTGGCTTGTCCAACATGTCATCTGCCCATTCCATTTTCCAGAATGTCTCCCCATCCGGCGGCGTGACATGGAGGACGTCTTCAATAGTTTTGTAATCTCTAAACGCCCCGGATGAGATGAAGTTGACGAGCCACCATACAATCGGCTGTGAGAAGAGCGGCGGTGGCACACCCTTCTCGTCTGCGAGCTTCTCGGCTAAGGGATGTTCTGGTCTGTATGGCGATGAGTATTATGTGGAAGATAAAGTAGTGTATGACTCACTTTTTGTAGTCCAGACCCTTACAAATCTCCCTTTTAAAATCCATCTTAATCTCTGGTTTCCCATCCTTCCACCCAACGAGGCAGATGATGTCCTGTTGTCCGTTTAGTAAGGTGAATCCCCTTGCCGTTTTGCTCGACTCTCACTTGGTACTTTGCTCCGCACACCTCCTGCAGCCTTGCCGAGGTATAGCAGTGGGTGTTTAGCAAGTTGGACGCGTCCACCCGGCTGCCCTCGTGCCTGTAATCATGACTGTCCTCAAGCCACAACTGAACAAACATATGGGCATAGCTTGGGAGTGTCATGAACGTTTGTTTTTTTATTTCCTTGGACAGGTAGATCTTATCGGCCAATTCTCCATCAATGTACTTTCGCTTGTTAGTATTGACAGTGCAAATGAACTATCTTGCCGTCGGCGATAGGTAGGATGTACTTACTGGTGCCATCGACTCTTTGACTTCTTTCTTAATAGTGGTGTGGTGTTCTCGTTCCCATTGATTGTAGAATCGGCGCATTATACCTCGCACGGTCCGTGTTGTTGCCCTCTTCTTTACTTTATCTAGCTTAGCCTTTATGCCAAGTCCAATAACTTCGGCAAAGTGCTTCATGGTTCGCATCTCACGCGGGTCGCTTTTAGGAAATCGATTTTCGTATCTAAGATGTGTTACTTCTTTGCTCTTGCTTGCGACTGACGGGACTTACTCATGCCAGACATCCATCACTCGAAAGTACGAATCTTTGCTTCTTGGTTTCAGGTTTCTGCGGACGGGGTGGCGATCAATCGTTGATCGGTCGGAGAGCCCATTGCGGAGGGCTGTGTCGAGCACCCGAACTTCGTACGGCACTATCTCGCCGTTACGCTGTGCCTTGGCTGCCATGTCATGCGCGATTGAGTGAATATGAATAATGAAGTGGAGGCAAATATAAAAGCATACTCCACTGGGATGCTTATGGGCGCGGATCGATTTGCAAGAGAGGATGGGAAAAACAGCACCAGGGATGTGTGGGAAAAGACGTTCTTATGTAGAGCCCGAGAGGAACGGAGAGCAAGGAAGAGGTAAACTGTTGTATCGGGTTAATTCTGTGCTGTGGTCTCATTTTGGAGTCCCTGGAGGTCGTTTGTGACCCCTTGTAATTTTGGTGTCCGTTTTATGCTCCCTCGGCTGGAGTTGAAGCAATTCGCACCTTTCCTGTGGCGAAGCAGCGTTTGCGGGTGCACCAGATGCGCACTGGGTGTGCAGGGTGTGCAGGGTGTGCAGGGTGTGCGCTGGGTGTGCACCGGGTGTGCACTGGGTGTTTAGCGCCAGTGCAAGTCACGTGGCCCACACCGATGTAAGCCGTCTCGATTAACGTGGGCGAACATTGATGACGCGGATGCGAAGCGCAGGGCATAGATCCCGCAAAAAGTTCAGCAGCTTTGATCACCTCGAAAGTCACCTCGACACTGATCCCAACTAGGACGACATCTGGGCTTGAGATTGACGGCGATGAACCTGAGGGATCTGGCGACGACGCAAAGTGCCAGATGGTCGCCCCTTGCCGGCAGTGCTCATGAGCTTCCTCTGGAGACAGGTAAACGGCAGTCGGCTGTTGCGCTTCGGCCGCGACAAGGCTAAGCGGTCGGTGGCGACGGTGCTTAGGCGCGTGATGCTCCTAGTCACCATGTCGACAAGCCCACCCACCCCCGCACCGCAACCTGGACACGCACGCAACATGAGGAGCGCGCCGTGTGGGACGCCTTTGGCTCCGCGCTCAAGCACCTGGCGCAGTGCGACCCAGAGACGGTCTTGGAGCGGCTGCCGCGGTACCCGGTCGTTGCATTTCGCCTGCCACGGTACGTCCATCGGGCACGACCCGTCTCAGATCGGCCTGCTCCTGGCGCGGCGCGGCGGCACCGAACCTGCCATACTGTCCATTGCGAGCCTCGAGGGCGTCGACATCCAGGATGGCGCCATTGCCTACCTGTCGGCCTGCTCAGCCGTCGAGCAGGCCGACGGTAAGCTAGCTGACGAGGCCATTCACCTAACCAAGTGGTTCCAGGCCCTAGGGTTCCGCCACGTCCTAGGTACTATGTTGGGCGAGGTCGCCGCCGCCGGCGAGGTTGCGCGGCGCTTCTATGCGAGGGTCTTCCTGGATGCCGGCAGGCCTAGCCTTGGCGTAGCGATGGCGCTACACGAGGCCCTGGTGGACTACATTAGCGAAGGGGGGCATGGCGTAGACTAGTTGCTTGGGGCCCCTTCATCCATGTTGGCATTTAGATGGTAGCACTGAGGCTAGGGGAGAAGCTGCTTAGGCGCCGTCCAGAACGCTCCGACCAGCTAGGTCTTGGAATGGCGTCTGGGGAACCGAGAGCTGGACGCTGTGCTCGTCGCGTCAAGGCTTGCACCTGGCGTCTCTCAGTATAATTACCCCAAAAATCTGAGCTGAATAACATTTCCCGCGTCGACACAATTTGCTACTACGACCTGGCACAAGCGATTACACCCCGACGGGATTAGAAGAGGCTTACAGGGTGCTAGATTCGAGAGGCCTAGAAGCCTGCCATTTCAGCCTCGGAATTGCATGTAATTATGACACATCATCCTGATGGAATACTAGCATGGGCTTCTGGCCCAAAACCGCGTGATGCCGCATAACGGGCATCACAGCCCGGAGTCTCAGTCCCCTGCCCTCTAGCCAAACAATTGAATAATAATTTAGGAGGCGGAAGGGCGCCTCCCTCGCGTGGGAAAGCGTGGGCTGTCGCTAAGAAGCTGTCTCTGGGAAATAAACTGGGGCTGACTTGAAACGCCCGCCCATTCCAATGTTAATTAATATCTATCGAGTACAGAGCTTGGTAAGCAATAGGCACTGGCTACCGCCTAGTTACGCCTTCACTCAGCTACCAAATCATCCTCTCGGATCTCGCTGCCACCCAAGGCCGCCACACCAGAGGAATACGCCAGGGTATACATGGCAGTTGACACGGTTACGGTGGCAACCAGAAATGGTCCCTGCAGCCCCGTCAAGCTTGAGACACGAACATAGACGGACTTCCCGACACTGAATTTAGGTTTCTAGACCCGGGGGAGGGGAGGAGGGTCAAAGGTAAGCCAGGTAATTCATTTGGATTCGACACCCATGTTCGAGTGATGAGAAGGCGACATGCCTTGGTGAGGAAGATGCGAGGTTGACCACCGCTGAGGTCGTCCGGGTCTACGACCGTAAAAGCCGGGCTTTGTTGTCTGGTGACGAGCTATGAGCAATACGTTCGGGCAAATGGGACATGCCGATACTCACCCGTCCTCGAACCTCTGGTTGGGTTCCTCTTTGAGTTCTTCTCCGGAACCCCCTTCGGCGTGCTGCTCAGCTTGGTGCTTGTCTTTATCTGGATCCATAGCTGTACTGAGTGCCCAAGCAAAGAAGATGCGCGCCGTTAGTAACTCTAATACGATGGGGTGCAAATTTCAAGGGGGCAGGGACTTGCGCCAGCAGCCCCCATCGGGGGGTTATGTAATGAACGCTTTTCCGTCTGCCTCTTCCTGGCCAGAATGGGGCGCAAAAGGCAGCCGGATGAGGCAACCACGAACTGCACTTCTCGCCCGCGGGTGAGCCTATATGGTGCCTAGCCTTTTGGCCTCACCGATTTTCTGTGCCAAGTCGCCATGACTGGTATCGCCCGACGAGATGCACCGGCGTCCAATCAGGCAACGAGGGAAATCAGGCAACACGGGACAAGACGACGGATGCCCACCGACTGACGTCGTGGCCTCTTTCTATTCGCTACGAAGGCAGGCTGTCCACAGCGACGGCTGGCGTGATTGCCAGTCGCCTCTAGTGGGCCTAGCGGCGGATTCTGGCGACTACGCTATATGCCCGTGCTGCGGAATGCTTGATGGAGACCCGAGGGGTTGGGGGGGGGGGTTTGGGGGTTGGGGGGAGGGTGGTTAAGCAGCGCCTAAAGCCTGGTGTATCGAAAAGTCGATCGTGGCTCGGGAGATCCGGTAGATAGCTACATACTCTCCATCACCATAGGTCTGAGGATCCGGGAGCATCCGAGTCCCAACCCCCCAACCCCCCCAGTGCGCGCCACGACAGCCCGCTCCAGACGGTATGTACGGGTCTTTGCCTTCCTAGAATAGCTACTCTGGAGCTGTGGGCCACCAAGAGCCGCACGACACATACCCCGCGCATGCAGATGGTTCCGTCATGCAGGCCATATTTGGTAATGCCCTCGATAAGCCCTATTTATGTGCGCGGCACCGGTAGATGTTGCTTATGTGTTTCCACCCTAAGTAGTCTGTAGTCTAGACTAGTCCGTGCAATCAATGTACATGTATTTGTGGGGCCGCACAAACAGCAGGCACACCTCTGGTGTGGCTGAGCTCGCTGAGTCAAGCATTGATTGTGCCCCGCACAGACCCAGGACAAGTCAGTAGCTGCGTGATTTTCTATACCTAGCCAGCTTCATCGGGGAATGAAATCGACTCACACCGCGTTCCAACGTCTCCGCGGATAAATTCCGAGCCAATCATCAAAAGCAAGCCCAAACACAGAGAAATTATTCGCCAAGAGTGCCCATGGACCAACCAGTGGGTGCCACTTCGGAGGGCCAGATTGACCATGTCGCCGACCAACTTCGAGACATGGGAGAAAGGACTGTGGCGCAATTCGAGGGAACGGGCTCGGCGGATGATCTAAACCTCATCATTCAGGTTGCAAGCATTGCAGTAGAGCTGTTGCCGGAAGAACATCCCGATAGGCTATCCTGGCTGAATAACCTCGGACACTGGCTTGGTAGGCGGTCTGAACGGACCGGATCGGTGGACGATCTCGATCAGGCTATCGCAATAATTCAGACCGCCGTAGGGATCGTGACGGTGGATGATGCGATTCGACCCATCGTATGGACCAACCTCGGAAATAGGCTCGGAAGACGATTCGAGAGGACTGGGTCGATTGATCATCTCGACCGGGCTATCGAGGCAACAAAAATGGCACTAGAGGCGACTCCCCCAGGCGATGTCCATCGTGTCGGTCGGCTAAACAACCTCGGAGTCTGGCTTGGCAGGCGGTATGAGCGGGTCGGGTCCATCGATGACCTTGATCAAGCAATCGACCTTGCGGATGCGGCAGTTGAGGCCACGCTGGAGGACCCGACTAGCCGGTTCAATTGTTTGGTAACGCTCGGAAACAAGCTAGGCACACGATTCCAGAGAACTGGCTCGATGGGTGATCTCAACCGCGCCGTTGAAATCATAGAAGCGGCGAAGGAAGCTGTACCTCGAGACAGTCCTAGCCGGCCCATCGTATTCAGCAGCCTCGGAAATCAGCTTGCGGCGCGGTTTGCGAGAACCAACACAATGGATGATCTTGATCGGGCAATCGAGGCCACGAGCATAGCGGCAGAGGACATTCCTCTCGACCACCCTGATCGTGCCGGTATTCTCCACAACCTGGCAAACAAACTCGGCATGCGATTCACTCACACGGATTCGATGGACGACCTCAACCGAGCCGTTGAAAAAGCCGAGGCGGCGTTGGCAATTACGCCTCAAGATCACTATGACCGGCCATTTTGGCTCAACTGCCTCGGGAATTGGTTGGGTAGCCGTCATGACCGGAATGGTTCTATGGAAGATCTTAACCGAGCCATCGACGTCGTGAATATGGCACTGGAAGCTACATCCCAAGATGAGCCTCTTCGAGCTGGTCGGCTAACCAATCTCGGAACCTTGCTTATGGCACGCTTCGCAAAGACCGGCTCAGTAGATGAACTGTATTACGCCGTAGAGTCTTCCGCAAAAGCAATAGAGGCCACCCCTGAGGACCACCCCGACCGGGTCTCAATGGCGTCTAATCTCGGAATCTCGATTAGTATACGGTCGAGCCGGACCGGTTCGACTGACGATCTTGACCGAGCTATTGAGTATCTAAGTATAGCGGTCAAGGGCACGCCTAGCGATTCGCCTGATCGCGCCGGGCGCCTGAACAACCTAGGATTGGCCTTTACGAAGCAGTATGAGAGAACCGGCCGCATGGACAGCCTCAATCAAGCCATTGATATTCTCAGTGCAGCAGCGGGATCAGCACACAAAGGATATCCAGGCCGGGCTCGTGTATTCCATAGCCTGGGGAACGGTTTCTTCAGACGATTCGAACGGTCTGCGTCGATAAGAGACCTTGACCAGGCCATCGAAAAGCTGAAAGCAGCGGTAGACGCTACGCCTTTGGGACACCCAGACCAAGCCGGCTATTACAATGACATGGGAAACATGTTCGGCTACCTCTCCCGGCACAATGGTTCCATGAAGGACCTCGACCGATCTATCGAGTATATAAAAGCTGCGGTTGACGCGACAGCCTGCGACGAACCCGATAGAGCTCGTTGGTTGCTCAATCTTGGAACTTGGCTTGACCATAGATGCCAGCAGGGCCGCTCAGCCGACGACCTAACCAGCGCGCTCGCCTCATACCAGGAAGGCTGGGGCTGCCGTACCGCTCCGCCGTCGGTTCGCATCGAATTGGCCCAGAGAGCTGCTCGCATCCTCGCCTCGCAGTCAGAATGGGAAAAGGCGAGCCAAATGCTGCAAAAAGCCGTCCACCTCGTCCGGTATTTGAGTCCTCGGTCGTTGCGACACACGGACAAGCAACATATGCTTGCATCATGTGCCGACCTGGCCCGCACGGCAGCGGCAGTCGCTCTAAATGCGGGAAGGGAGTCGGGTTACGCCCTGCAGCTTCTCGAGCTCGGCCGGGGGGTCATTTCTGGCCTGCTGGCAGAGATGCGTGCTGATATTTCCGACCTCGAACGGCAACACCCTGCCCTCGCTGCCGAATTCATATTCCTTCGAGATGAGCTAGATGTCCCATACGAAACGCCAAGTTTCATATTAGCGCCCACAAGCGATACGCCGCTCTGGCAATCGCGAGCGAAACGACGCCATGAGACGGACCAGAAGTTTGGTGACCTTCTTACCAAAATTCGTGAGCAGCTGGGGTTTGGCAACTTCCTTCTTCCGGCCACATTGGATGAGCTAAAAGCCGCGGCGGATCCGGACCCCATTATCGTAATCAACCTTACCTCGTATCGCTGTGATGCCTTCCTTGTTGAGCACCATAGGATACGGCAATTGGGTTTGCCCACCTTGACGCTAGAGGATACCGAAAAGCATGTCAGGGACCTCCGAACATCGCGCCAAGGCTCTTCCTTTGGTGTCGATCCGGCAATGCTGGAGTGGCTGTGGAATGCCGCCTGCCGTCCAATTCTCGAGGCACTGGGTTTCACGGCTTGTCCGATCCCGGGCGGCGATTGGCCCCGGGTATGGTGGATCCCTACCGGGCTACTCAGCCTGCTGCCTCTTCACGCCGCCGGACGCCATGCCGGCGGTGGGTCAATTGAGACGGTGCTAGATAGGGTCATGTCGTCGTATGCCTCGTCCATCAAGGCATTACTATACGGGCGCCAACACCGCGCCCGTGGATCCTCAGCATCCACACCTCCTGACCGGGCTCTTCTCGTTGCCATGCCCGAAACGCCGGGGTTAGCAGCAGCCGGGGCGCTCCCGTTTGCTGCGGATGAAGTTTCCATGTTGCAGGATCTGTGCGAGTCGCTTCAGTTAGAGCCAATCCGCCCACAACCGCTCAAAGACGCCGTTTTGAGCCAACTGGGCTCTTGCAAGATATTCCACTTTGCGGGCCACGGGCGGTCAGATCCTGCAGAGCCTTCAAAGAGCTGTCTGCTCCTCCAAGACTGGGAGGATAACCCTCTTACGGTGGAGAATCTCCGCGATCGCAAGTTCCAGGAGAGCCAGCCATTTCTTGGCTACCTCTCAGCCTGCTCGACCGGGGCTAGCGATGTGGATAAGCTTGCAGACGAAGGCATCCATCTTGTGAGTAGCCTGCAGCTGGCAGGTTTTCGGCACGTTGTCGGAACGCTCTGGCAAGTTTCCGACAGCCATTGCGTCGACGTGGCACGTGTGTTTTACGAGACTATGAGGAACCAAGGGATGACGGATGCAGCCGTCTGCCTAGGGCTTCACAGGGCCATTCGAGCGCTGCGTGACAACCGCGGCGGGGGTGAGCCCGATTCCAGGGACGCCAAACTGCTCGGGTTGGTTAATACACAGAAGGACAGGCGCCTGATAAATGCTTTCTGGGTTCCCTACGTCCACTATGGCGTTTAATCAAAGCAGAGATATGTGCGCTTCGTCGGAGATTTAAAAAAAAAATAAAAAATAAAAAATAAAAAAAGCCACCTTTTACAAGTTTTCCGCTTCTAAAACACCCACCATCACCCGTCTCACTGTCAAGGGCTGAAAGGCTGATGGCGCCTGGGGCGTTTTTGCGTGTCGCCCACTGTGGCGAAGCTGGCGAACTGAAGAGGTCGTGCGTGGTAAGGATGCCTAACTTATTCAAGATTGCCTAACTGCCTGACTGCCTGCAAAGTGCCAAATACGGTCTGTTGACGGGGCGTGAAGCTGGTGACCGTTATTCCTGCTATACCTATCCCCCATCAGGACCCAAGTCTCAGACCCAACAGGCTAGGTTAAAAGTCCAGCAGGGTGCGCAGACTGAAAGCTCATATAGCATGGAGCGAAAAATAAAAGATTAAAAATTTTCTAAAAAAAATAAATTAACACCTTTTCCTGAGTCGGTTTAGGCCGTGTTTTCACCTGCAGCTTCTAGGCCTCTGTTTCGCGTAACATTAATTATTAAGAAAGTGGCAGAGCCGCGGAAGTAGTGCCCCCTGTAGCGCTAATGGCTCTCAAGCGTGTATACTTCAGATGCGGCGAAATTGGCGGGCAGTTTGCGAACAAATTAAATTACGAACACTACATTGTTCTCTTGAACGTATCCGCCTGACGTCTAACAAAAGCAGCCCCCTTTATAACAGTAGCTAAGTCTAATAGACCGTAGGTACAGGTTTTAGAAATTTAGCAGCACACCAAAACCAGAGCCGGGTCTATATATTACTCCCCGTTAGCAAACTATAGGAGATAATTGTTCATTTATACTGGGGACATTAACGAGAATCTTTGGTCCCAGTAAACGCACGACGTCCTAAGCCTGCAACATCCCGTCGCCTATTGGACGGGCGAAAATAGTGAACCGCAAGCCCCAGCTTGTAAGTATCTGTGAATCGCACTGCAGCGCTCTCGGGAAGCCTAGGGTCTAGTATAGTTGTGTCGTAGAGTGATTGTCGCTTGGATACTGCGAGGTAGTGCCACCTCGGCCCCGCAGAATCAGCCTCCAACTACAAATGTAGGATAGGGCGGAGATTATCGTTATTAAAAGGCATTAGCCTGAGACACAGGCCTGCATTAGCGGCGCAATGAAGGTCGAGGTGAAAGAGCTGTCGACTGCGTCAGGTCCTTGCAATGGCTTTCAATTGAGATGCTCATTAGGATCTCGGCGAGGTTATCAGATCGTCCGCCGGGTTGAGGGAAAGGTACTTGGTTTTGCGACTCGAGGACCCTTTGCGTTGTTAGGTCGTGGCCGACTGTCCCAGTTCAAGAAGGAGTAACGCAACCATTCGCTAATTTCTTCGCACGAAGACAGCAATATCCACAAGTACCTCTACCACAGAGACAACCAATGACCTCTTCTTGGCGGTGGAGGTGTTGTGAGCGGATGAGAGTGCCAACACCACCACCACCATCATCTTGGTTTCAACGGATGAACGTGCAACCGATTCGCGGAAGAGGACTGATCCGATTGGACCGAAGGGAACTCGATTCCTGTGTTATTCGGGGCCGGTTCCCTCCCCCGACAGCTCGAAGCCGCTCGGAGTTTGTTGCACAGCGGGATGAGAAACGAAATCCACACAGTGTGCTACCCAGGGGATGAGCTTTTTTCTCGACGACGAGGGGAAGAACCAACTCCAGTTTCCGATCAACAAGCACGAGCCGGATTCGATGCCAACAAACTCGAAGACCAACAAAGAAGGAACAGCTGACCACCACTGCGAGGCAGCCTATGAGACGGGAGAACGCACTTTTTCGTTGGTGTCAGGATTTCTTAGTTAAGGTTCTGAGTAACGCGTCCCTTCCTTCCCAGGGTGTCACCAACAATGCAGTGTGCAGCAACTGCACCCGACAATGACCCAAGCACCTACCTACTTGATCGACTTTGCTGTTGGGCTCCTTCCCCAGCAAACCAACAAGCACCTCAATTACCACAGGCCTCCTGGGGCACCTATGGAATGCAGGTACATGCATCTTGCCGAGACGGGAACTAATTTTCGCTACCCTCCGTCGCCGCGACTTCCGATCTCGACTCACTTTCGTCGCAAACCGTTGAATCGACCACCTCATGCGAGGAGGCATGGTCCCTGTTCACTCTGGGCACTCACCGCCGCCAATTGTGCTCCCAATCACACCTTTTCCCTCGACCCATTGTCACCGCTGACGGTCACCGCCCTTTGTAGCCCTCCACTTGCAGTCTGGCAACAAACATGCCAAATTGGTAGGTGCTGTAACCCGTACCACTGTATCTATAGCGCACCTTTCCTGGGGATGTCACCCCCACCCAAGGCAAGTCGCTATGTAACCCAAGTCGCTATGTAACCCACCCTTCTCCCAAGAGGACCCTACTATGTAGTACGTTCTGCTGCATTTCACCCGTCGCCCGACCTTCGCTTACTTTTCACTTCGTCCTTGCAGGGCGTCTTCCGTGCTCCGCGCTCGTATCCGTCGTCCCGCCTGCGGCTGCAAGTCCGACGCCCAATAGGGCTAGCATCCCGCTCTCCTCTCTCCTACCCTGTGCACAACCCCGCCCATCCTCGACTTCCTGACCCTCGGCCGCCAACTTAATTACCTATGTGAGATGTGAGCTGTCACTCACTGCGCGAACATTTCTCGTCCGTCATTCTCGCGCCGTCCTCCGTCCATCAAACATATCACACACGGAGAGAAACCAAATTGTTGCGCGCATAATTAACAGAGTATGCGTCCAACCAACGAACGAGTAACGACCCTCTAAGTACGAAGCAAAGCGTGGCAATTTGGGGGTTGGCTAAGCAAGCTCCAATCCCCACGTAATCTGCACGACGCACGACGCACAATGGAGCCGAAAAAACAACGGGGCCCTCAACGTCGTCTTGGGGGGTAACACCAAACCGGCAACCGACCCGACAGGCACTTGACAGCAGTGGGGACAGCCCGATTGTCCACCGCCTTGGTCCTCCCGCTGCGGCGCTGTGGAAGTGCGGGGCATTGGCCTGCCGCTGGCACAAGTGTCTCAAGCCTGGACAGTTCCATTATCGAGGTCGTCAGATTAAAGACGCAACAAGGCAACAACAACAACAACAGGATGGCTCGCATTTCCCGGATCCAGACTAGCAGGAAATGATCACACCGGCGACATTGGATAGCCAACATGGAGGGGGTTAGCTACCGCGGGGGTGGCACGGGCAAACGGGGTGTGGAAGCGAAGAAAGGGTGCTGGGCTAGCCACCGGCAACGATTCCACCGGCCAATGTCCGCGACTGCCGCCTTGGGTGACCGCGGAACAATCGGGATGGTCGAATGGGTCGGGCCTAGTGGGAAGCTTGTGCATGGGGTGGGTCGGTGGCACCATCATCATTATTACGTCGAGGGTCGAAGCGCAATCGATTCATCACCAAGACTGCGAGTCTGTGGCCCCTGACGCTGACCCGGCATGTTCTCGAACTAACCGGCAAAGCCATTGCCGCAGCATCTCTATTTCCGGCATCCCATCCCCCACCACATCGTTCGTCGATGCCCGTCAATTGACTCGCGTCGGAAATGCAGGACGGGACATGCGCGGCTTCGGCCCTATACATGCGCCAATTCGACCGGCGCTCATCACATCTCAACTTTATTTTTTTGCGTGCGTTCGGGCACAACATAGTGCACCAGGCATGCTTTGTCGACTCTGGAGTGGCAAGCCATTCGGCGCAGCAATTGCGAATGCCTTGTGTCTATATCGGGCAACAGAAAAGGCATGGCGTGAGCGCAAACAGCCTTCTGCATGAGACCCAAGCCGGAAGGGGCATCGACTCACGCGGATGCTGGTCACACGACGGGGCGCCATGCTTGTCCAGCCTCTGGGAACCATTCCGGTCATGTACGTGCAAGAACGAACAGGGCAGATCTTGCAGTAGGCTATGCGGAGAATCCGCGTTGTTACGCCCACTCACCCATCGACACATGGTGGGAGGAACTGCATACCCGGCCCCATGCGTGTCATAAGTGCCACAGTTCCAAGTGCTATTCGCCCACGCACTCAACCTTTCGACTAGGGGCTGCCATGTCAGTTCCCAAGGCCCAAATACGCTGATCTTCCCTGTTCATCCCGGTTCACACTTGCTCCGACATAAAGCACAATTATATCCCATCCCATCTCGGCGCTCAATCGACCGCCTGTAAAACAACAATTCACGCTCCTTAACCCCCCGTATTGCCAACCTTTCGCACCCAACAGTTCACTACTATGAATACTCGTTCAACCCCCCGTCGCTCACTACTTCCGACTCGCGAACTCCTCGACACTGCCGGCGCATACAATTCCAAATATTTACGCCCCCAAAACTCGATACTGGACAACCGAGACCCGGTTAGGGATCGCACACTCGATTTTGCGCCTAGAAATTGCTTTTTTCGCGCTCTGGCTTGGCAACTCTGGCCCAATAGCCCCTTGTCCTGCCCGTGCCCGATCAGATCGGGAAAGGCTCTGGATGATTCCGCGACGGCGTGGCACAAATCTCGCCAAAGTTTTCGTGGCGCTGGCAACATCCGTGTTGTCCATCCTCATCTCCAGTCGTTCGATTCACCACACCTCTCAAACGAGCTTCATCACCTTCGCTGTGGATAAGTTACCCCTGAATCAGGCGCTTCACTACCACCAATGACCTCGGTTGCCACGAGGGACCAAGGTGCCACCAGAGCAGAAAAGGGCAGACGCTGTTTAATCACTAGACACTTGGCTTTTACCATCAGGAATCCAACGCGCTATGGATTCGTCCAAGGATCCCAGTATCTACGACGCCCATGGAGGTGCTCTTACCTCTTCATATGAGGATTCGGGGAATGATCTTGGCCTAGCCAAGGTCGCTTTCCCCGCCGGAAATCTCGACTTTCGTGCGGTGCGAAATCGTTGTGCTCAGGCCTGCCGGCGCTTCAATGAGACCCCAGAGGACGCGGCGCCGGCGCACCGGAGCAGTTTGTGGCTCGAGTGAGTTGACCATACTTCTATAGCGACCTTCGTCCCTAATAAGCATGCTTATTGGCCTACGACATATAACCTTTACTTCTGATACTGATACAATCTGCCTCCTTAGTATCGTCCGCCCGGTGCGCGACCGAAATATCGATGGCCCAAGCATCACGCACGACGAGGCGCTCAGCCACCCGGACAAGAAGGGCAAGGCCCAAACGCCGTTTATCAAACCGCCATTCCACGCTGACTACGGCCTGCGACTAATTATTGGCGGCTCTACGTTCATCAACCGCGGGTGCATGATAATGGACACGCCCGTCGCTGACATTAGCATCGGCAGGGATTGCAATATCGGTCCGCATTGCACTTTAGTCGGGGTTAGCCATGAGACTCACCCCAAGGCACGTTTGGAAAGGGGCACCAGTCTTGGGAGGTCCATCACAATAGGGAATAACGTCTGGCTGGGAGCCAACGTTACCGTTTTGTAAGTCTCCTTGTCTAGCCTGTCCTCCCCCTCTTCACCGGCTGGTTGCCGCTCTTTCCGATTGGCTCCGTTTTTGCTGACCATTCCGCTGATTCCGGGTAAAAGGGATGGCGTTACAATTGGAGATGGCGCTGTGATTGGCGCTGGCAGTGTGGTTACCAAGGACATCCCGCCAATGACCTTGGCACTGGGTGTGCCCGCCAAGGTCGTGAAACATCTCGACAATTCCAAGCCATACGACGTGACGGATTCTGTTTCTTCCCTGGGCGGCGCACTAGCCCACAACCGCAAGCTGGGGCGTAAAGAGCTCGAGCTGGAGCTGCACGAACTCGAGAGACTGGCAGCAAGTCCGGGGCCGCTGAGAAGCGGTGATTTGGCCCACGACGGCGAACAATCGCAAAGGAAGCAGCCTGAGCGCCTCTGGGGGTCACTGTACCGTTCCGAAGTCGTGGCAGTTGTTGCTCTGACGGCCATGGCATTTGCTTTACTCCACAGCATCTTCTTTGCAGGCATACTTTTGGGGGCCAAAAGCCTCCCCCTCGTCATAAACCGCTTGCGGCTTGGATGAGGACCGGGGACGAAACGAGGATTAAATGGTTAATGGAATTAAAAGCCGAGGTTGAGGAATGGTTTGGTGCTTGTCATCTCAACAAGCTTGTCTGGTTAGTCAGGATAAGGAAAAGGGTGTTTGGATGGTAAAACGGGTTGTAAATTATTATGAAGTGGCAGTAAACGATGGGTTTGGGGACGGGGAAGAAAAGGATAGTTAAATGCTCGGGTAGATAATGGATTTTCGAGTATATGTTAATGCATTACTTTCATACACTGTTGTCACTGTGAAAACAAGCATGGACCAAAAAAGAAGTTGAATTTAGTTCCAGCCAACTTTCAGCCAGAGAAAGAAGCCTAATAGTAGCCCTCCCCCTCCCCACCCACCCGAAACTCCAACCCAAACCCAAACGCCGGGGGTGGGGGGGGAGGGAATAATATCAGGCCCTACAATAAAGAAAACCCTGTTAGTAACGGTTTCGTTCTCTAGTCTAGTGCAGCGAGGAAAGAGTATTCATCTTGGGTGGGATATAATACTTGTAACTCCCTGTGTGATGTAATTATGTGGAATGTAGGTGGGGAATGAGTCATTAATTTGAAGTGTAGCGTAGCAGTAGTGGTGGGACAACGTCAAGTGTACAGTACATGTAGGTATACAAATCCATGGACCAAAAAGAGGATCGTCCCCCACAGCACTTAGCACTTGGAGCTTCGAAGATTTGTATCACAGACTTGGTAATGTCTTGGATACAGAAGGCTGTCAAAATGGCGAAATCTTCGAGTGCTGAAGTGTCCCAGGCTTCTCGTTATCTTCTGGCAGGAAGTAATGGGGAGTGGGCAGTTAGCGCGAGGGTGAATGTTGAGGTCTTTGCGGATTTGAGGTCTGGACGTTGACGGATTGGGGGCATGTTTGAGGGATACCGAGCTTGGAGAGGTGGGAAGGGAGGGCTGGCGGTGGGAGGTGGGATGTTGGATAAACGGTGCGGCTGGGTACTTAGATATCCCGGACACGGCGAGTCGGAGACAACCTTCCCTCGTGCCCCCACCCTCTCCTTCGGAATTGCGATGCGATGCGTGCTCGCGAGCAATCGATGTAGTCGTATGGGGGCCATAGGCGATGGCGGTAAAGATGTCACGTCGGGTGGCTGCGGATCCGGTAACCTCGAGAAGTCCAGACGGGTGTCAAGGTGCTTTTCTGACTTCGAATCCTGGTGGTGTATGGTACTTGGGCGGCGCGACGCGTTGTAGGTAGAGATGTAGGTAGCGCGGGGCTGAGAATCTGGAACTGGGAAACCCCCTCTTGGTCTCGGCAGAGATGTGAAGTGCTCATCGAGTAGGTAGGCAGGTAGGTAGTGGGTGACTTGTTGGAGTCCATTGTGATCTGTGCAAGGTGAGGAAAGGAAGGGGTTAGTATAAACGACGTAATTCTGGGAATAGGGTGGTGTAGCTTACGGAGACGGCGAGAGAATATTTTTAGGAGCGAAAGTGTTTGTGTGTGTGTGTGTGTGATGTTAATTTTGCGAAAACTTGAAAGAGTTTCTCAGAAATAGATATATCGAGGTGCCCTCTGCCGGTGCGAAAGTCTTGGCACTCCAGATCGGGACCGGGGACAGTGTCGATTTTTGAGTCGGGCACACAAGGTGCTATTGTTTGGGATGGTTCGGACGAGAAAGTTTCTGCTTCCCCTTCATCGAGGACCCTCTCGCCTCCGGTCCTGGGTTCGCTCACCCTGCAGCCATGTAGGTCATCACAGCTGTATTGCAAGTCCAAAGTGATGACGAACTCGACGATCTTCTCACAGATGGCGTCGTGACCGCTCCGACTACTATGAACAACAAGTGGACCTTTTGACATCTTCGAGGACCCATTTGCCGACAAGGGAGACCAGTAGCGCCTTGAAATACCCTCCGTTGCCAGTCCTTTGCGGTCTGCCGCCCAAAGACCTGAGTCTTTCCCTGCATACTAAACCTGACGACATGGGAATTGGCAGGCACCATCACCCTACAGCCACTGTCTTTGATGTTCCTCTCGACCCAGCATCCCAGGGTGTTATGGTGGCGGTGCCAAGAGCCTTGGCACTACGTGCCCCACTAGGATACACCAAGGGTTTTCCACCCGCACACACACAGCCTTTTCTCCTCCTAGAGCTCTTTCCTTCTAGTCTAGGACAATGCACATTGCTTTGCCCACCAAACAGGGTGCCAACTCGGGGCCTGAATTTGCTGCTTTCCCATCAGTACGATGGATGGAGTTTCCCGTGTCAATGTTGCCTCCAGCCTTGCATCCCCAACCTGGAGCTTCATGACCGTGCTGTTTAACAAGTCGTTCTCATACATACCAGCGGCCGCGCTAGCTTACCTGATCATCGTTTTGCGCTTAACCCCAGCCAGGGTCCGCCAACTTCTCGGCCACTTGGGCGAGACTCTTTTGTCCACGATGAACGGCCTTCAGCATGACCCCCTCCCTCATGCCACCGAATTCATTATCTTTGACTGTGGTACAACGCCCAAAACGGCATCAAGTGAAGGCTTGGACCATTGAAATCGAGTTGCCTCTACCCTCCACCTTGATTCCCAGTTTCACGACAAGGTAAATGTCGTTACCCAGCAGTATTTGCGATAGACGATAGAGCGGGTCTTGCCACTCCCTATTCCGACTACTCGTCTCGGACTCTTGGGACATGTGGAGCTCCCCAATATTCCTTTCACCCCGGCCTGCGATCCTTGTATCAATGTATGTCTGGCTCGCTTCTCCATGACGCTTCACGACGCCTTGCTTCCTCATGTCATGCGTCTTGGCACTGATCGCAATACCAGGTCTTTCGACATTTTGTCAACGCCAAGAAGAGTGACATCGAGCTTTGTCCACTGTCGATGTGGTAAGAGAAGTACGGAGAGAAGTATCACTCTACATAAAAAAGCCCTCGAGATCTCGTAAGCACACTCGTAGTATTGCCGACACGAAGAGCGCCAGAAGTGCCACATAACCAGCCAAAATCTTCACATCCCCAATCACACTCAAGCTGACAAGTGCCAATTCACACCTACTATGAATCGCGCACTTTGACATACATATCTCTCTCTTTTTGGTAACATTGAATAGGAGAGACCCGCAAGTTCAATGTGAGAACACATGGATAAGGCCCGACTGTCCCGAAGCAGAGTTATAGGGAGAAATGCAATAATTGAGAAAAGAAAGATAGTATTTGCCAAGTTACAGGTGTTTCCTACCGGATATGCCTATATCGGTCCTTCCCATCCGTTGACCCGGGGAACCTCGATATGCTGCCAAACGCCTTGCTCTTGAATGCTTGCCAATCCAATGCATTTTTTTTTTCCGCAGTGAGCAAAAAACGCCAAAGCCAAAGTGAGTGATAGTATAACTTTCCCATCCCCTGCAAGATGCCACAATTACGTCCCGTCATGTTGGTGTGTTTCCAATAGTAAGGAAACCCTGGTCCAAAAAAGCAAAGTGCTTCTAAGCACCCAACGTCGTTCCTCTAATTAGAAAGAGATTCCGGTCCAAAAAAAGAATATTAAGAACTCTGAAGATTAGACGCACCCATCCCCCCTGGAAATTAAGCGGAGGGTGTATTCTAGTCTCCCCAAAAAATCGAAAGAAAAAAGGGAGTCACAGCTGAGGTTGTCGTCGGACCGGCATCTCAAACCACCGCGGACACACGTATTTCCGTCAACGAATGGTTTGAAGGCCCTGCTATTGCACACGGTGTAGGTTAGTGTCATGAATTCCATGGTTCGCCTCTTCTGGGAGCGAGTAGTCTTGGTGGTTTGATTACCAAGTAGCGCATACGTAATGGCAACGTACGCGAGGGGAGGAGGGAACTTAGTACTTCTGAAGTAGGAGGTAGGTAATTATGGCAAGACGAATGGAATTAGGTGGGTCACCGTAAGGTACCTACTTACCACTTTTGCCCCAAAAGTAATCATCGATCTTCCGTGGTAGGCAATGCACAGTCTTCACAGCGCTCGTGGTCGCAGGAACGGCAGTTCTTATGACTCAACGGGCATGTCCCCTTCTTGCATTGGCAGCACGTCCAGACCTGGAACCCCAATGATGGCGGCTGCGGCTTGGCCTTTTTGCCTCCGCCGCTTTTCTTGCCTCCTCCTTGGCTTGTCTTGTCTGAAACCTTGGGCATTTCGGGAAAGAGGCCGAGTTCGAAGTTGTTGGCTTGTTGGCAAGGGCCGAAGGGCCGGTCGATGTGAGAGTGAATTAGGTTCTGTGTTGCTTGGGCGGCCCGGTGGGTGCAGACCAAAGAGTTTTGACTTTGTTGTTGCGGAATTGTAGTGAAAAACTAAGATATTCTTTTGCGGATGCTGGCGAGTTTGCGGATCAAGAGATTCTGGCTTGCGTGGTCGCGGGGGAACGACATATTTATACATCAACATGGGCGGATTTTGCAGAGGCTGGTCGCCTTCCCCCCGCAGACGCTCGTTGTACAAGACCTCCGGATTGTTTTGGGCGAAGGAAGCATGATATCGACAGCTGATCCAGCCTGAAACTCGAGAGAGCAAATGCTGTGATATTTTGACTCTCAGTGATTGTGTACCACAATGGCAGAGGGACGTGAGTGCCTGCTGAGTCGGGAGGAGAAAAGCGGGGGTGTTCCTTGAAGCCAGTTTTAATTTCCCGATAGTTTGCGAAATCGGATAATTATTCACGACGGGGGGCTGGTTGTAAGTGGTGTTGAACATTGTCCACCACTGGTGGTGTGTCACAAGAAAACGTGCCTGGAAATTCGATTGGCGATTGGTGGCGAATGTCAGCAACTTCAACTGCTTGAAACAATCATCGAAATTCACATTTGAACACCTAGTAGGAGTTTCAACATGTGTTACAGCACCGAGCGCAGTGCGCCGCGCCGCGCCGCACCCCGGGCCGTCAGCAACTCCTGGACTGCGCATGCAAGGCCGTCACTGGTGGTCAGCGCCGGAGGAAGGTCCTAAGCCATTGTGGTGTCAGCCGACAACTGCGCGGGTGACGTCATGGAGACCCGGTTGAACTGCTTCTACGTGCTCTCTGGTCCGTATCGGCGAGTTAGTCCTCCACAGGACTCCTGCCTGGTACGAGCGCTCCAACGCAAACACTTCGATTCGTGGGCAAAGGTACAGCAGGTTCAATATGCCATTGATGGGGTAATATGACCCAGCGAGCAGTCTAGAGGTGCAGACAGGACACCCATGGTGACGGCTTCCACAAACATATTGCTTCCACAAACATATTGTAAGTAGTGGGGGAGGACGTCTCGAAACCTGTTGGTATAAGAAAATGGAAAGAGCCGGATTTATTAGTGATTCTTGTCGGAGCAATGATTTCCCTCACGACCTGCTTTCTATATGTCATGTCTCGAAGGAGACACATAGAGCAACGTTTCTCTCTTCCTCGTCGCCATCGTGGCTGTCGCGGAATCGTGGATTTATGACCTCTGCTATATCCCACGACCGGCCCGTCTCTCTACGCCCCTCGGGTCTCCTCCCATTACCGGTCGCGTTGGGTTTTTGTGCCCCGAATAATTCAGTGACTCTCTGCTGCGTCTCCACTGCACTATTGCCCAATATGGCGCGCAAGATCTGGCGGCCGAAGCGATTTTCTGGGACGATCACCACGCAGAGCTTGTCGAATCCCAATTAGACTTCATAGAACGCCAATCACACCACATGCGACGACGACATCCAAAATTCAAAGTCAGGCTCGAGTTGCACTTGATCCCTGGTCATGAACACCGGGTAGGCCCCCATTGCCGTGTGGACTTTCTCTCCAAGCGCGCCCGAGCCGTGAACCTGGCATATTCCAATCGGCCAGGGAACTTGAACAGATGATCGCGACGGTTGGAGCCGTCTATCAGTAAGATCTTGAAGTGCGACATGGACGACGCAGCTGTCGAGGCGGCAAAGCTTTGCTACGGGCTTAAAATTCGCCTCCAGGGCCCCAATCATAGGCCATTTCCCAGGGGAACGTTCTACCAAACATACATAACGATGCCCAATGGCGCTCAGCGGTTCTGGAGGAGCCGTATAGCCTTGACATGGCCCGAGTACCACACGCCGATCCAGGCCCCTTCCGTGGCGGCTGCCACAACGGTCATCGCACCCGGCAAATCCATCGAGAGCCTCATGAAAGAGTTCAAGGCCTCAATTGGGGGCTCGCCAGCACGCCCGCAGCCTCCTTCCACGCCACCAGAGGGACCAGTCAGTCACTGTTAAGCTCGAGCGATTCAATTCCATGCAGCAGAAAAAACGGCCTCTCCAGAGAGAAGGCACGCCGTTGGAGTCTCCCGTCGGAAAGCGACAGCGTCTCAATTCCCACGCAGCAGGGCCTTGCAACGAGCTCGGAAATGCAGACGACGACTTTCCCATCCAAAAGGCCAATGGAGGCCGAGCGGGAGTTAATGCTACGGCGGGGGGGGGCACTGAGGCTCAGACCAACGGTCCCACCTACACGCACAAAGCTCGTGACGGACAAGGCCAGTCTGCTCAGGTTACCGACAAGGACGTCGCCGTTGTGCCGAACGCTTCAGCTGACGACAAAGACTCGACCGCTTCCGTTCCTGTGCTGGGACTTGCCGCCGGTGTGTGTGAGACGCCTGCCGTCATTGAGGAACGCGAGGCAGCGGGTAGCAGTGCCACTGGCGGTAGCTCCGAGATGAAGGAGAAAGAGAAACTGGTCGCTAGGGATGCTACAGAAGCACCGGTTCTTGGAAGCATCCACAGCTGCGGCTCCGCTGAAGCAGGAGTCGTCAAAAAGGATACCAATGTCGCCAGCGGCAAGAGCGGCACGGATGACGACAAGGACAGCGGAAACGTCTCTGACGGATATAGCGGCTGGGTTTGGGTCCCGAGGATGACCAAGAAGCAGCACATGTCGTAGCAGAGCGAAGCTGAGTTAGAGCTGGCATGCCTACTACGGATCGACGGGCGGCTCGAAAAGATACCCGAGTCCGTCGAAGCCAAGGAGGCTAACGGGGGTCGTGATCCGTTCGATCCGGACGGGCAGCCGCACTTTGAGATCGATTTTGTGCCCATGTTTGCCGACGCGTTCCAGTCACACATCCCGACGCCTCCACGGGGCGGCTATCTGACCGCCGTTGCCAACCTCCTGCGGCCCATGTCTAAGAAGAGCACCGTGACGCTCAACTCGGCGGATCCGCTAGCGCCGGCCAAGATCAACCCCGACTTCTTCGCCGAGGACCTCAGTATTGTTGCCCTACGCGGGGGTATCCGTTGGGTCAACGATGTGCTGATGACGGATGAAGGGATGAAGGATATCAGGGAGGACGATCCGTGGCTGGTGCCGAGGAATTCGGATGAAGCTATGAATAAGATGATTATTGAGCGGTCGCGGATTGGGATAGAGCAAGATATCCTATTGATATTATCGTAACGTCTTTACAGAGGATAGAACTGTGACAACAAAAAATAATATCGAGAGCTTCAATAAGGAAAATACCCAGTGATAGAAAGTACCTGGAAGCGAGGCAATATTTTCCAATGTTAGTGCAGGGTTTAAAGTACTTATGTTTAGGTATTAATTTACGTCCGAGCTACAGGCGGCAAAGCCGGAAACCGGAGATTCCTGCATTATGGTGTGGTAACATCGCATTTCCGCCCGGCGCTATTGGATCTCACCGCAAATGTTGGCCCCTGGTTGCTTACCGTCAGCACGCAATTCGCATGTCGCTCCCAAGTATTTCGTCGACTGTTTCGTTCCATAAGCTCCCCCGAAGGCGGGGTCACACAATCTTCTACCTGCGCCGTAATTACTTCATCTCCACCTCATCTCACCGTGGTTTTGCGCACCCTCGTATTGCTCCATTCTCATGTGCTGATCTTATTTCTGCATATCTATATGAGATATCCCTTGGGATCTCAGTAACGATTCCTCAGGTCCATCCCCTCATCTCGCCCATTCCCCCCGCCCCTTGACCTCCCTAGCTCTTGCGTGACAAAGAAGACCCGTTGAGTGACCATGTTTTCAAGGGGATTCTTCTCAGCAACGTTGCTGTCTCTGGTGCCCGGCCTCGGCGCCGCGACCATCCACCAGAGCTCCTACTCGTCCAGCGACATTCTCATCCGCGACGTCGCCGTCATCGGCGGCGGATCCAGCGGAACCTACGCGGCCGTACAGCTCAAGCGGGCCGGATACTCGGTCGCCGTGGTTGAGAAGCAGTCCAGACTAGGCGGCCACGTTGACACGTTCCACGACCCGGCCACAGTCGGCACCTTCGACTATGGCGTCCTGGCTCTCCTCAACACCAGCGTCGTGAGGGAATACTTCGCCTCGTTCGGCGAGGCCCTCACCGCCTTCACCGGCGCCAACCCGTCGGTTTCCAACGTCTACGCCAACTTCAAGAAGGACGGCAAGATCATCACCCCGCCTGCTACACTCCCTTGGACCGACCCCACCGCCGTTTTCACAGCGCTCCAGGGCTACGACGCCCAGATCTCCAACTACCCCTTCCTGTCGGACGGGTACAACCTCCCCAACCCCGTGCCTGCAGACCTGCTCCTACCCTTTGGCGATTTCCTCGTAAAGCACAACCTCGAGGCCATGGCCGAGACGGCCTTCAACTTTGTGCAAGGGATGGGTAACGTCCTGGCTACCACCACGCTCTACGTCTTCAAGTACATCCCCAAAAGCACCATTGACGCCTTTATCGGCCTCGCTCCTCCGCCTGTCACCAGCGCAAGCCACAATATCCAGGCCCTGTACGACA
The DNA here is from genome assembly GCA_027569635.1 of Lasiosphaeriaceae sp. G1095. Classification (NCBI taxonomy): domain Eukaryota; kingdom Fungi; phylum Ascomycota; class Sordariomycetes; order Sordariales; family Lasiosphaeriaceae; species Lasiosphaeriaceae sp. G1095. The sequence continues at coordinate 55,589 of JAPDFK010000204.1, read as the reverse complement.
AGGCGCTCGCGTATCTCGGCAGTGGCACAAACGCATTTCTCGGCTCCGGTGTTCTCGCCATCGACCGCAGCGGGCCCCGCGTTCTGGTCGCCATCGTCACCCCGTCGGGTTTCAAGCTCATTTCAGCTAAGAAGCTCCTCGTAGCTATCCAGCCCAAGCTCACGAGCCTTCAAGATCTCGGACTGGACCTAGCAGCCGAAGAGACAGGCATCTTCGGCCAGTTCAACAATAGCTACTACTGGGACATGATCCTGAAGAACTCGGGCATCCCCTCGAATCTGTCCATCACCAACATGGATGTCAACGCGACGTTGGGCATCCCACCGCTGCCGGGGCTGTATAGCTTCTCTCCGTCGCTGATTAACGGCTACACGGCGACGTACTACAGCAGCCCAAGCAGCCTTAGCGACAACCGGGTCAAGGCAGACACGCTAGCGACCGTGGCCAAGATCGTGTCGGCGAACGGTCTGTCCAGCACGGGTTCACCGCAGATTGTCGGGTTCAACAACCACCAACCCTTTTGGTTAACGGTGCCGCCAGCGACCATTGGGGCCGGCTTCTACGGGCAGCTGAACGGGCTGCAGGGGAAGCGGAACACATGGTGGACAGGGGCGACGTTCGTGGCGCATGATAGCTCGGCTATCTGGAACTGGACGCAGGCGAGCTTGTTACCAAGATTGAAGGCAAGTTTGTAGATGCGAGTAGTCTAGTCTATGGGATAACTAGGAAACATCTTAAGACGGTTCATTTTTGTGTTTTGGGGAAATTAAACTAATTACTTAAATGTTCTTGAATTAATACGTCGACTGTAAAACATCTCTAATTAAACGTTTACCCGAATTATCTCTAACCATTGCTACTATATTAGTGGCGACCTGTACAAGCGCCCAGTTGATAAATTCCTAATTTTTATTTTCTGTCCGATCTAAAATAGTGCCAATTGGGTGAGAGCGGGTGTAGACCCAAACTCCACAAGGTGTACCTAGCGAGCCAGATCTTCCCGCGCAAATTTGACTCCAAAATCGGCTGCCCTTGCGCCCAGATTCGGAGACGCGATCTCCAGGAACGGAGGTGAATTGCGGGAAACTCATACTTGAGCCGTAATTATTCAGGTATGTACAAACAACCGCTCATACACGAGCCTCTTCGCTCCCCCCGTAATCGCTTGCTTCCCCAATCTTCACGCCCCAAAACAGAAACACTAAGTCTACACCCCAGGCTTGACGATCCCAACCTCAACAGCAACGGCAAGCAAAGCGTTGCAAATAGACTGAACGTCATTTGATTTGACCGGGGGCTGGTGATCTCCATCCCACTCCACGACGGTGACACTGCTGGCCTCACAAAAGTCCCTCGGCAGCGCCTTGTGCCTGTCCACTCGCTCGTCCAAAACGCCATGCACGTGAATCGTCGGGAGAGTGAGCTTTGGAATCGGAGCATCTAAGACAACCCCCTCCTCCTTCTCCGCATGTCCATTTCCTGCTGCAGTCTGCGTCTGCGTCTGCGTCTCCCCTCGGTACGGAAGCAGCGGCCCCTGGCCCGCCATCAAAACGGCGAATTGCACATCAAGCTTGAGCCCGCCCCAACACGCGCCACGCATGCTCTTGGGGGCCTCCTGCTGGCGCAGCAGCAGACTCGCGGCGATCTTGGCGCCCTGGCTGAAACTCAGCAGGCCGACCCAGTCGCCCGTGGCGCCGAGCGTGTTGTCGGCGGCCATGGCGTCGGTCACTTGTTTCTCGATGGCCAGCCACACCACGGCGGTCTCGCGCTCTGGCTCGTCCGGGTTGAAGTGTAGCAGCCACAGCTTGAACGGGCCCCATCGGCTGTAGATGCCGCCGACATCGGTGCCCGCGTAGGGGGCCACGAAGGGCGCCTCGACAAAGACGAGCCGGAAGTGGTCTTTGAGTTGCTTGATGAAGCTGCGGCACTGGGCGCGAAATATCCGCGCGTTCGTGGCGCCGCCGTGCAGGCAGAGGATTCGAGGGAGGTGCAGGGAGGTGTCTGATGTCCTCGTACTAAGTCTGGTCGGGCGCAACATATTGCGGGTGGTGAGGGAATTTTGTGTTGTTTTGGTTTCCAAACTGTGTACAGGAACCAGATATGTTGGATTATCATGGGTATGATAACTTATTTCCATGGCTGTCTTGGCTCTTTTATTGCTGTCCATCTTCCAGTTTAACGGCATTTTCTCTGCTGACATCACGACACGGCCGGAGTGGTTGGGCCCCACGTTCGATATGTTTTGCCGAAAAATGTCTTATCCAGTCCATCTATGCTGGCACGGAAGTTGCTTCTTACATCTGATTATCGGTGAGTCGTCAGCCTGAGGCAGGCGGCCTCACTGCTGGAGAAGAGCAGATCGGCAGGCACCCAAGACGTTGTCGTTGTATCGGCAAAGAATGCTCGGCCGATTTTTGTTTCTGATCCAGCGGGACTATAATCGTCGATCACACATCCCTTTCGGTATGGCACCTAGAACCCATGGTAACTCCGGGTGGGAACTTGAGCTGAAAGTCACCGAAATCTTATTCGGCGGTTTTGAGCCCGACTCCTTTCCTGGCTTGCTCCGACTCCAAAGATCTGCGTCAGCTCAGCATGTGAAAGCGTCGTTAGATCTGAGTCGGTTTTGTATGCAAAAAGCCCGATGGGTGTGGCCCATTATTAAGGAGGATTCTGCCCTCGTTTGTGTTCAAGATATCATCAGTACTGGACATCACAACTCAACGCCAACATATGTAGCCACACAAACCCGCTTCATTCGCTCTCTAATTATTAGAATAGTTGGCCGTTGCTCAAACTCTCGGAACTCCAAAATTTGTTCTTTTAATTCGTACTCCTTTCAGCATTGTTTCCAACAAAATGGCCCGCCTTGACAATCCAATGTCGCTCTCAGACATTGCCAACGCCGCCAACGGCACGGCTGCCGGCTACCCCTCCAGCGACCGCGACATCGCCATCATCGGCATTTCATGCAAGGTGGCCGGCGCAGAGGACCTGGAGCACTTCTGGAAGATCCTCGTGGATGCCAAGTCGCAGCACCGAGTGGTGGGCACGGAGTGCTTCTGCTGGGGCACGCCGTTCCGCACCGACGTGGACCGCAGCAAGAAGTACTACGGCAACTTCATCGACGACCACGAACAGTTCGACCACAAGTTCTTCAAGAAGACCCCCCGCGAAGCCGTCGTCATGGACCCCCAGCAGCGCCACCTCTTCCGGGCCGCCTACCAAGCCGCCGCCCAGGCGGGGTGCTTCCAGCCCACCAGCGCCGGCCAGAGCAAGCTGATCGGCTGCTACATTGGCGTGTGCGCCGCCGACTACGAGATCAACGCGGCCCAGTATCCGCCCTCGCCCTTCTCGGTGACGGGCATCCAGCGCAGCTTTCTGGCTGGCCGACTCAGCCACCACTTTGGCTGGACCGGCCCGGCTCTGATTCTCGATACGGCTTGCTCGGCCTCGTCGGTGGCCATCCACCAGGCGTGCCAGGCCATCTTGGCGGGGGAGTGCGACGCGGCGTTGGCGGGCGGCGTCAACATCATGAGCACGGGGCTGCCATGGGAGACGCTGAGCGCCGCGTCGTTTGTCAGCCCGACCGGCTAGTGCAAGCCCTTTGACGCCAAAGCAGACGGGTACTACCGTGGCGAAGCTGTCGGTGCCGTGTTTCTGAAGAAGATGTCCTAGGCCGTCGCGGATGGAGACCAGATCCTGGGCGTCATCTCGAGCACCGTCGTCTACCACAACCAGAACTGCACCCCGGTGTTTGTGCCTAACGCCCGGTCGCGGTCGGCCCTTTTTGGCAGCGTCGTCCAAAAGTCGGGGTTGGGTCTGGAACAGATCAGCGTCATCGAGGCGCACGGGACGGGAACGCCAGTTGGTGATCCGGTCGAGTACGACAGCGTTCGCCGCGTGTTTGGGGGTAAAGCAGAGAGGACCAAGCCCCTCCAGCTTGGCTCGGTCAAGGGGCTGGTCGGGCACACTGAAGCCGTGTCTGGCCTCGTGTCGCTGGCCAAGCTTGTGCTTATGATGCAGGAGGGCTACATCCCTGCGCAGCCGAGCTTCAACACCATGAACCCCTTTCTCCGCCATTCGCCCGAGGATAACATTGAGATTTCCAAAACTGGACTGCCGTGGGATGACCAGTTCAAGGCGGCCGTGATCAACAACTACGGGGCGTCGGGCTCGAATGCGTCCCTCGTAGTCAAGCAGCCGCCTGCTGTCCTGTCGTCGTTGAAGACACCGTCGGTGACTGGTGTCAAGACGCCGTTTTACATCACCGCCTTGACAGACCAGAGCCTACAAAACTACGTCCAGAGACCCCGCCGGTTCATCCAGACTAAGCCGCTCAGCGAGAAGCACATCACCGTTGAGAACGTAGCCTTCAACTTGGCCAGACAGTCGGACTGGTCCCTCGAGCGCAGCTTAATCTTCGGCAGCGACTCGCTCGCCGACCTGGACCAAAAACTGGCGGCGTTCGAGCAGCAGTCTGAAGGCTCGATCCAGGCCATCACGCCGCCCTCTCTGCGCCCTGCTATCCTCTGCTTTGGCGGGCAAGTGTCCACCTTTGTCGGGCTGGATCGCTAGGTCTTTGACGGGGTCAAGATCCTGCGGGACTATTTGGACTTATGCGACTCGGCCTGTGAGTCTCTCGGCGCTGGCAGCATCTATCCCGCCATTTTCCAGCGCGAACCCATCCAGGACGTGTCCAAGCTGCAGCCCATACTGTTCGCCACGCAGTATGCGTGCGCCATGAGCTGGATCAAGTGCGGTGTTGCCCCCGTTGCCGTCGTTGGCCATTCGTTTGGCGAGCTCACGGCCCTCTGTGTGTCGGGTGCGTTGAGTGTCAAGGATGCCTTGCGCTTGGTCGTCGGGCGGTCCAAGATTATCAAGGACTATTGGGGCAGCGAGAAGGGCGCCATGGTTGCTGTGGAGGGCGAGCTAGAGCAGGTCGAGAAATTGCTGGAGAAGTCGAGCAGCAAGCCCAAGCCCACCATTGCCTGCTTCAACGGGCCAACAAGCTTCACTCTTGCTGGAACAACTGGTGCTATGGAAAAACTGGTGCAGACGTTATCAGCAGACCCGACGTATTCGTCGCTCAAGCACAAGAAACTCAACGTCACCAACGCCTTCCACTCTACCCTCGTCGACCACCTGAAGCCAGAGCTCGTAGCAATGGGCCAGACTCTGAACTTTTCAGTGCCAAAAATCCCCCTCGAGATGTCGGTTCAGTCTGGCGGCGACTCGACCAAGCCCCTCCCATCAACCTACGTCGCCGACCACATGCGCAACCCCGTCTACTTCAGCTACGCTGTCAAGCGATCGTGCCCTGCCACAGCTCACCGACGCGACCATGAATCTTTGGCGAGCCGGCTTGAGGGTTGCCTTCTGGGCACACTCCAAGGCGCAGACGTACCAGTACCCTCCCCTCATGCTGCCGCCGTACCAGTTTGACAAGTACCGCCACTGGCTGGATTTCAAGCCGCACCCGACACTTGTTTCTCCTGCTGTAATAAATACCAACGGCGGCCAGTCAAGCAGCAACAGCAACAGCAATGGGATAGAAATTGCCGAGGCTATTGTCCCAACATCGCTGTTCACCTTCCTCGGGCACGAAGGCAAAGGCAAGTGCCGGTTCCGAATCAACACGGGCAGCCGGCAATACCAGCGCATCGTGGCCGACCACAAGATTGCCAAGACTACTACTAGTAGTAGTACTGCGAGTACGCCCATCATGCCGGGCTGGGCGCAGGTGTCGCTCGCCGTCGACGCCATGATGAGTATCCGGCCCGAGATTGGCGAGGCCAAGCTCGGCGCGCAGGTGTCCAACTTTTCCAGCCTCGTGCCGATGGGCAGTGGTGATGATGACGGTTCGTTGGCGGTGGGAAGAATGAGTCCGCAGGTAAAGTCGTACTCAAGACCCTCAGTGCGGAGGGATACATCGACCCGTTTTTAGAGACGTGCTTTGCCCAAGTGGCGACCATGTGGGTGAACATGCTGGCACCAAACCAGTCGTCTCCCACTGAAATCTTCTTGGAGAATGGGTTCGAGCTGTTCATGCGCTCGCCAAAACATCTCAGCGCGTTTTATGATGGAGAGAAGAAAAAGAAGCAGGACGAATGGCATGTTCTTGCACAACACCACCCAATCGCTTCTCCGTCGGAGGAGAACTCGTTTACGAGCGATTTGTTTGTGTTTGATGCTGCCACGGGTGAAATTGTGGAGCTCTTTCTTGGGGTTACTTTCTCCAGGGTTCTCTGCTGTGGTCCTGTATATAACCCCTTTTTAGGGGATCAGGTTCACGCTCCCTTACACACATCTTGCAGCTGTTTTCTTTGAATTTTTTTGTAGACTGACCCAATGGAATAAAAGAAGAGATAAGTTAATTACATGGTGGCTGCTGTTTGGTTTCCATTAAGACTGAGATGCGATGATTTTTTTAACATAAGCATAGCCTCCCCCTTGTCTTAGGTCTATTGGGTTTCGCCAGCGAAACCCGTCCAAATCTTCCGTCAAGCATGCACAAGATACTGCAACCACCGCGGCGTGAGGTACATCTCGACGGGCTGCTGCCGCAGACTGACAAACGCCTCGAGCACCAGATAAAACCGCGCAAAAAGATACACCAGCCCGGCAATGGGATGCAAGTGGATAAAAACAATGAAATACGCCGTCCCGGCATGCAAAAACAGACAGTTCCCAAAGGCGCGAACGTATCCTTTGGCATGTACGTAATTCTCGTCTGTGCTGTTCTGGAACGCCTTGAAGATAAGGTCGAGAAGCAGCTCGGCTGCCTTTAACAGACCCCAAAGCGGGCCCGAGAGCCCGACGTACACGGACGACATGCGGAGGAGGTAGCGTTCCATCTCCGTGGAGAAGTACGCGTTCCATGCTACGGCATGGAGTCCCCCGTACACAAGCACGCATAAAGAGAAGAAGATGCACTCGGTGTACTTGGTGGAGTGCGAGATGAGGCTGCGGCCCGGCCAGTTGGGGACGGCGCGCTCCAGAAAGCTGCAGTTGAGGTTTGCCATGGGGAATTCGTATGTGGTGTAGCGTGTCCCGCCGGTCGAAAAAAGTGCCCGACACTTTGCGGAACCGGTCCCAGCAGCAGGTGCCATCGTGGTCTTGAAGAACCTGGCTGGCGAGTCGCCACCGAGTCAGTGCTGTCTGCCCGATGTGTATCACCAATGGGGCTTTCGGCTTCTCGTAAGGCGGTAGCGTCGTACGGGAATTGTTGCGGTTGTGGAACCCCGTGCTCGATGGGTTGGGGCCAAAGCCGAAGGGGAGCAAAACTTGGTCTTCAGTGAGGGATATGACTTTGACTGGCTTTGTTGGTTCACTACAATGGATGAAGCGCTCTTGATTGTTTGTCCTTTGAAAGTCGATGACCTGCGTCGGGGATTGGCGGCTAACAATGCGGAGAGAGCTAGAAATATCGTGGTAGCAGTGTTGTTTGGTGGCAGAAACAACTGGAGGTATCTTCATTTCCATCGTCTCCCATCGAGGCTGCGTAGACATGTCTACCGAATCTCGGCTATCGGCCAGAGAGATTTCCTGCGGAGTACGAGGAACGCAATGAAGTAGGGTTTCCATCTCGGGTGACCGAGTCCAAGCCCACCCACCCAACCTAACAACCTCAATCTCCCCCAGCATCCACATGGTGGCAACGAGAGGCCTTTTCCACTCTCCTGTGAGTACGATGGGCTGGCTGACGTCGAGGGGCTTGTCCCACCACAGAAAGTACGTGATCAGTGCGCAAAAAACATGCGCTATGGTGTTGAGTTCGAGCAAGGTAATCGGGAGGCAGTTGGTTACTCGACAAATCGACTGGATAATCAGCCAGCCAGCTTGGACTATAACCAGGCATTTTTCCAAGTGGTCGGCTTTGCTCTTGTCCAGAATGACGTCTTTAGAGACTTGGGGGAGGTGGCCGAGTTCAGCTAATATTGCCACGGCATTCGCAGTCAGATGCAGCCGCGGCGAGCCCGGAATGTAGGCGTGCTCCCCTGGGTCGTCGGTGTCGACCACGAAGCCGCCCATAAGGGCGAAGTAGCTGTGCATCATTGAACATTCAATGTCGTGACCCCCCTCGGGGTACTTTTGAGCGTTAGTCACTCCTATTATGCTGATATCCTGGGTGGCTGGTCTGGTTAATTACCTGGTTGCGTAGATGTCCTTTGACAATGTTTGTCAGCTTTCTTGCAGTTCTCCATTGAGACCACGCTGTGTAAACAACAAGTTCGGGCGCAAACATGCCCATGATCACCCACTTGGTCTTTTTGACGGCGATCGTAAGGCAGGAAGCACGACCAGACTTGAATTTGGGCGCCTTGGGTCGAGACTTTATCGCAAAAGCTCGTTTTAGTCGACTTGCAAAGTCTGGCTCATGGTTTGGACGACTTCCACAGTGGCCATGAGGTTCGGGATCCTCAGGGACAATGTTCAAATGCAGCGCTGAATATACACAGAGAGCCAGAGTCGTGACGCAACTGCAGATCAAGCGAAAAGTTCCCCGGGTAGGAGGCTCTGGCCTAAATTCCAACGCCATTTTAGCAAATTGCCGTGAACATACTCCAAATACTCGAGATTGTGGCATTACTTACATCCAGCCGATTGTCGAATTCAAAGGTTGGTCCATCTCGAATGCCACGATCACGACCCTCGCGCATTGATCGCACAAAAACCTCGCTCGAAACGTGTTGGAGAATTGGGAAGATTGATATAAGGTACACGAGAGAATGCCGAACGGTTACTCCCGCCCAGTCCGAGCACCGTATCATCGCAGGAATCGAGCCACCGCAAAAATGCATGGCGCACCAGGTTGTACTGCGCAGCCGCGCCTTCGTGGACACGAAGTGCAACATCACCAAAATGGCAACTCGTTATGTGACAAGACAATTTTGTTGGCCAAGAAGCGAAACCAATATACGCAATCCGCCTATCGTGGGATGGTGCCAAAAGTGAAAGAAAACGGGGCAAGTTTTGGGGTCTAGACTTACGTTGGTGGGTGGCACAGAGCAGCTGTGACTGTGATAACTTGCCGCCTTGCAATTGCTACCGTACCCTTTCCATCGTTATTCAACACACACACACATACACACACACCTACCGACCTACCCAGGTAATGATAAGTACATCTCTACTAGAATAGTCTGTAGCCGAGATCTATTTCCCCTACAAATACCTTGGAAATATTCCACATCCTTTTCAGATCCAGCAGCTGAAAAACAAAAAACCCCAGGATCAACCTTGGTCAGAGAGTCAAAGAACCCCTTGTCAACAAAGCATGAATAGTTCAAAGTTCGTGGCTCGCATGCCATCGACACTTCTGTGACGTAGGACTAGTCTAACAAATGCACACACCCCTACAAAGCTGAAAATAAATTTCTTTCTATACATATAACTCCGAGGTAATTAATAACCCTCTTTTTCGTATGGCACCTTCCGGTATTAGTATTAGTAGGGCAATGAAACTGTTCTTTCATCCAAACAATTTCATCACCAATTCCGACCTCCCATGCCTATGATAAATACATTCTGTATACTTACTATCTAGATATAATGTCGAACCTCAACCACGTTGTGACACTCTAGTGAGCATTAACGAGGATGATGAACAATACAACAAAACGAACGAGGTACATTTTCCTTTGGTTCCCGTCTTTCTGCAGATGGGGCTGGATTGCCAGTGAACTGGTTTTCTGTTATTTTTCGGACACCCAAGAAGTCACGTCTCCTTATGGATGTGTAAGGTACCTATGTAAACCTTTAATCTGTTCACACATTCACTATCACGGTTGCAATTGAAAATTCAGTATGTCTGAGTGGAAATGCCAAAGTATATTCAATCCCCTAAGTAGAACACTTGCTCCACCGAACACAGCCAGGCCGTACCGCCAGAACTGATTTTTTTTTAAATATTACTCCCTACAAAATAATTTCGCTCCCAATCTTTCCCATTATCCATCCACCCATCCATTGTCAGGCTTCAATTTGGATCAAGCCTTGGCCGTATCCTCGATAAAAGTGGTGGCGGGCTTGTCCTCGGCACCCAGCTTCTCAAACGCCAGCACATTCATAGTCGCGCGCTCCCGCGCCTCCTCAACCTCGACACAGATATAGCTGGGGAAGTCCCGTGTAGGGACCTTGTTGCGGAACATCTCGTCGATCTCCTCGAGCGTGCGGCCTCGGACTTCGGGCAGCATAAAGTAGACGAACGCGCTGACGATCAGCCCCGCGCCGAACCAGATGTACCCGAATTTGGGACCCCAGTTCAGCTCGGTCGGGTTGATGAAGTACGGCGTCGTGAACGACGACAGCCACGCAAAGGCGAAGGATGTCGCCGACGCGAGGCCCATAGTGTATGCGCGCAGGTTCTGGGCCGGCATCTCGCCGGCGACGAGGTAGACGTAGGGCTCGAGGCCGAAGTTGAAGCCGAAGAGGTAAATGCTGGTGACGACGACCAGGCCGATGCCGGCCTGGTCGTGCGTGAGGCTTGACGAGGTGTAAATGGCGGCCATGCCGAGCATGCAGAACGTGCAGATCAGGCAGCCGATCAGGATAATGAGGCGCCGGCCCATGCGCATAACAAAGACCCACGTGAGCATCAGGCCGGCGAGGCCGACGCAGTTGCTGATGATGGTCCACTTGAAGGGTTCGCCGACGTTGGCCTGAAGCACAGTTGGTTAGTTACCTGTGGAGAAAGGAGAAGGGTGAAAGGAAGATGCTTACAATAGAGAAAAAGTAGCTGCCGAAACCGAGAATGAACATGGCACCCACACCGGCGTTGGCTGTGCCGACACCGACGCAGATGATGGTGCGGCGGAGGTTGGTGCCCCGGAACAGCTCCAGAATCAGACTCCAGTCCTGCGAGGTCTCGGCCTCGCGGGCGGCAATGACGCGCATCTCCTCAAACTCCTGCTGCAGCGCGACCTCGTCGTACGCGCCCTTGCGCAAGAAGCGCAAGCTCTTGAGGGCCTCTTCCGGGCGGTTGTGGTTGATGAGCCACCGGGGAGACTCGTGCAGGAACGGCAGGGTGAGGATCAAGATGACGGGGGCCGGGAAGCACACGTAGAGCGGGATCTGGTAGGCAGACCGGTTCATGATCTTGACCGTCTCGTTGTTGATTATCATACCAATGGTCGTGCCGATGGTGATCCACGCGGTGACTAGGCCAAAGCAGAGACCACGGTAGTGCGGGGGAGCTGACTCTTGCAGGTATACCAGGGTGAAGTTGAGGATCATGCCGTTGGCCACACCAGTGAGGAATCTGGAAAAGTACAGGGCACCAAAGGATGTGGTCACGGTCATGATGACAAGGGCGACAATGAGGAGGGCGGACGAGAACATGAGAGAGTAGCGGCGGCAGAGGCGGGCACCAATTGTTCCCGTGAGCAGGGAGCCAACAAAGGCGCCCAGAATCATGAACGACGAGATGATGCGCTGAGGAGTGCCCTGTAACCGAAAAGATCAGCAAAACTCTAAGAGAAGGCGGGCCACCCCATGATGTCATGGTTCGCAACATACCTCGATGGCCCATTTTCCAGCCTTTGTCTGGTATCCAAACTCCATCAGGAAACCCGGCATGGCCTGGAACCCAGCCAACGCTCCCTTGTCGAAGCCATACTCGAAGAGCGAGATGCCCATGTACAAGGTCACAGCGAGAATACGCCAGTTAGCCCGGAGGCCGGTCTTGCGAACGCCCAAGTTTCCCCGTTCCTCGCCTTCGACGGCATCAGTAGCCAACGCCGGCGGCATGTTGAGTATATGTCGCGGGCAAGAGTCTGCCGGTGCGGGGTCGAAAGGGGTCAAGACAGAGAGACAAACACGGAGTTGGCCGCGTTTGACTGAGAGTGTAAGGCGAGGAAGCTTGCTGGTGGCGTGAGATGATGCCAGAATCTGCTGATTTCCTGTCGGTGGTCAAGGTGATTGTGGGTTGGCCATCTTATAGGGGACTCGTTTCGTTTGTCCCAGCCGCATACTTCGCACTGACACTCTGTGGGGAAAAGAGAGTCTGGAGAAGCCTGGGGAAATGCGGGGTAAGCCAGTCACTCAGCTTTGTCTCCTCTGGCTTGGGGAAGCGTGACCAGGATTGGCTACCCAAGCCCCTTATTTTTAGTAAACAAACCACCATCTCGGCGCCCAGCTAATACCACAACCAATTACATGCCTTTTATGTCCCTTGCTATAGATCTCATCTGTGTATCAACACTTGGTAAAAACTCACGCATGTCCAAGGTCAATGCCTGGATCTCCAAAGTCCCCAACAGAGAGAGTCAAGTAGTGTCCCCTCTAGTCTGTGCACACACCATCGATTTTGCTGACGCTAAAACCCAACTCCACCGTCGGCAGCAACAAACCCCCCCCTGTCCGGCCCCAAGCAGCCGACCCCCTCTCAGCCAACAAGTGTGTCCTAAGAAGGCTTTCAGTATAAGGATCACTGCCAATGTTTGGGGTTGGGGACTGTAATTTGCTGGCAGAGCCAAACCAAAACGTCACCAAGCCTAACCACAATCCTTCTTTTGGACTTGAACCCTTACACTACCCTGCCCTTACCCCAACACATACTGGTTGGTACACACACAAAATCACGCACACACACTGCACCGCTTTCTGTGTACTGCACCGCAACCATGGCTGCCCTGCAACCCTTCACCCTTGCGCTGGACGAGCGCCAAAACGGCATGGCAGACGCCGTCGTCGCCACCTGGATCAAGACGGCCGAGCAGACCCCCACCCTGGAGATCCTGCCGCCAGGCCTGAACGCAGCCACCTGGGCCGGGCTAGTCTCCGAGTTTACTTCCGTGTTGGGCGAGAACGGCGTGCTCACGGGCCACCGACAGCGCGTGCGCTACTCGGACCCGTACGCTGAGCACCAGGACCAGACGGAGCAGGAGAAGAGAGGCAGCTCGGCCACACTGTTCCCTGTTACAGTGGAGCATGTGCAGGCTGTGCTGAAGATTTGCAATGTGCACAAGATCCCCGTGTGGACTGTCTCGCAGGGGAAGAATCTGGGTTATGGTGGGCCAGCGCCCAGAGTCAAGGTACTAACTTTCTCCCCCCCCTAGCAGCGCCCCCTTTCCCCAGCCTACAGCGTAGGATTTGTTGTCCTCTTATGGGAGCAAAAAGTGGAGTTAGTTGCAAGAAGTTAGTGTAGCTGACTTACAACCACCCAGGGCTCCATCATCCTGGACTTGAAGCGGATGAACAAGGTGCTCGAAGTCAACGATCAGTTCTCGTACTACACGGTCGAGCCGGGCGTCACCTTCTTCGACATCTACAAGGCGATCCAGGACCAAAAGAAGAACATCTGGTGCTCTGTGCCCGCGCTGGGCTGGGGGTCCGTCGTCGGCAACGCGCTCGACCGGGGCTGGGGGTACACCCCGGCAGGGGACCACTCAAACCAGATCTGCGGCATCGAGGTAGTGCTGGCCGATGGCACGCTGATCAGAACTGGCATGGGCGCGCTGCAGGACTCGGTCTGCTGGCCCCTGTTCCGCGGTGGCTACGGCCCCACGTACGAGTCCATGTTCAGCCAGAGCAACTTTGGCGTCGTGACCAAGCTGAGCCTGTGGGCGTCGCCCAGCCCCGAGGGGTTCACGCAGTGCCGCGTCGATGTGGACAACGAGGAGGACCTCGCGCCCCTCATTGACATCTTCAGGGATCTGTTGCTGCGGGACGCGATCCAAAACCACCCGCTGATCGGAAACTTGCCCAGGGAGCTGGTCAAGCGGGGGCCTCGGAACAAGTTTTACCATGGAAAGGGCGCGATTCCAGATGCGAGACTCAAAGAGCTGCAGCAGGAGCTGGGGATAGGCTGGTGGTCGGCGCGGTTCAGTCTGTACGGGCCCAAGGAGATCAACGAGGTCAACTACAAGCGGGTCGAGTCCGCGTTCAAGTCGAAGCTGCCCAGCGCCAAGGTGTCGTGCAAGGTGTTTGCCCCTGCCGAAGGAAAGGAATTTGTGCACCCCGAGGATATGCCTGCCGAGGACCGCACGGTCGAGACGGGCACCCCAAGTCTGATGGCGCTCAAGGCCGTCGAGTACCGTGGCAAGGACGGGTGAGTCATTTTACCTCGCTACTCAAAGCAGTGGATCTAGTTCTAAAGGCAAGACATACATGACGCTAACCATTGTCAGTGGCCACATCTCCTTCTCCCCCATCCTCCCCGCCTCAGGTGCTGCCGCCGTGGCCTTCTACTACGCCGCCAAGGCGTGGTGCACCGCGTACGGGTTCGAGTACTTTGGCGGGCTACACCTGTACCCGCGGCACTTGGCCATGATCAACATGATGTACTTTGACCGCACCAACGACACGGAGCGCCATGACGCCAACAAGCTGTTCGTCGAGCTCGTCAAGCTGGCCCGCGAGCACGGCTACAGCGAGTACCGCGCCCACATCGACTACATGGACCTGGTGGCTGAGCAGTTCGACTTCAACGGGCAGAGCCTGATGCGGCTGAACGAGCGCATCAAGGATGCCCTGGACCCAAACGGCATTCTGAGCCCAGGAAAGCAGGGGATCTGGCCGGAGAGCTATAGGGGGGCCAAGGAGACCTCGAAACATGTCAGTGGGGTAAACGGGGTGGTCGACAAGGTGGCAAATGGGGTAAATGTGGTTGTGGACAAATTGGACAGGGTTGGCAGTCTAAACATGGTAGTTACAGTGTAGAATTCTTTTTAGTCTCCTCAGATGTGATAAATACATCCCTTTTTTCCGTTTCCTGCTTTCTCCAACCGGTACTTACACCGGCTTATATTGGGGAATGTTTGGACACTAGGCCACACTGTTTTGTTCATTGTTTAGTGTCATGTACGGCTATTGGTTCAATGTAACCCAAGGTACCTCAGGGTTTTCAAGTAGGTGTTGGTCACACTGGTAGTGTTGGCAGACTCGGGTAATTATGTCAGCCGACTTGTTTGTTTGTTGTGTGTATTTGCTTTTGTTTTATTATTTGTTTGCTCCCTTTCAATGAATACCACTGCTACGTTCAAGTTGTACATGTCCTCATAGTCATAGGCAGCTGCAATTACTTGAAAGGGACCTTTTAGTCTTCAGTGAGACTCCGAACCCCCGAGATTCCTTACCACTTTCCGCAAAGAATGCGGCCAACAGTCTCTCTCTGATGAAGACGTGACACAAAACACTCTCGTGTTGGATGGCGTCTGGGTGGATGCTAGATCACCACACACACTTGCAGGAAATATCCCCTCCAGCACACAAGTGTTGCCACCCAAGCAAAACCAACTCCGCAACAAAGTCGCAACCTCAACTTAGCGCATTTTGTTGGCTGGAGGGGAACAACAACGTCAGTCGCGAGACAATCAACATCAAGACCCACTCACCCACCCACTAGACTACCGCCATGTTCCATCCGACTTGGCGTTAGCGCTGTCTCCGGGCTGCTCGCCGGAGCATTTTCCGGAGCCAGCAAAGATTTCAACAGTGGATACAATATGCAAACTGTCGGCCAGCACTAGTCGGATTCACCACCCACTCCGTTCTACGCCACCTCCGTCCGGGTAGTTGGAACCGACAACACAGACAACGGATGCAAGATGGGAGACCCCCACCAGACACCAAGCACCCCTAACCAAATCCAGCTGACAAATGCAAGAAAGAAGTCGTACCATGCATACCTTAAGACAGACGCCACTATCAGGTCGAGTCTTGGCTGTTTTGCTTGAATAATTAGCATCAGCAACAAGTCACCAGTCAAGTCGACTGACTAATGTGACCATCCCCTTCCCTGACACACAGTCTCGCACACACACATTCAACATGACGACGGACTTTACCAATAAGACGTGCCTCGCACAGGGCGCCGCACTATTCGCCGCCGTGGGTGTCACGAGCCATCTTGTTTACTTTATCCGTGGCAACCACAACAAGTTTGCGCATAGATGGATCACCCGGGTGCTCACGGGCATTGCGATCCTCGCAGTTGGTCTTTTCCGTCTCACGAGCTTCAACCCGCTGCAGACTGTCCTTCTCACATGGCTGTTTGCGACGTCGTACTTTACCGGCCTGTATACGAGCATTGCGCTGTATCGTCTGTTCTTCCATCCCCTGCGCAAATTTCCCGGCCCTTTCTGGGCGAGGTTGTCGAATGGTTACCATGCGTACATGATTCGCAGGTCGGACAACTATCTTGCCATGCAGCAACTTCATGAGAAGTATGGGCCAATAGTCAGAACCGGTATGTCTCCTGAAGTCATGTTTATTCCTATTCCTGTCAGTACCTAACCAATCTGGCCAGGCCCCAGCAATCTGTCCGTCAACGACCCGGAAGCCATCCGCATTGTGCTCAGCAACGAGTCCAAGTGCACCAAGAGCCCGTGGTACGAGCGGTCGCTGCCCGTGGTCAACCTGCACACCGTCCGCGACAAGAAGACGCACGATGCCCGCCGAAAGGTGTTCTCGATGGCGTTTTCCCCATCGGCCATGCAGCAGTATGAGACAAGAATCAGCGCGCACTCGGATGAGTTTATCAGACAGATGAAGCGTATGGCCGGCCAGCCGTTTGATGCCTCTGACTGGTTCAAGTTCTTTGGTAAGCTGCCCCTTTTTGTCATTTTTTGGGAGGGACATGATGCTGAGAGTGACTTAGCATTCGATGTTATGGGTGATCTTGGTCTCGGCAAGGAGTTCCACATGATGATCTCTGATAAAAACAGATGGATCCCTACACTTCTCGAGACAAGCATGGCAGATGTTGGCCCCACGACACCCCTTCCTTGGATTGCACCCATCCTTCACAGACTCCCCGGAGCCGGCAAGCATTCCAGGGCATGGCTTGACTTTGTAGGATCCCAGGTTGCAGAGCGCGTGGAGAAGCAGATTGAAAAGGTTGATGTGAGTTACCTTTCACTGAAGAGAAAAGGCAGACACAAAAAGAAGAAAATGCTGACATGACCACCAGGTCCTCACCCACCTCATCGACGCATACAACAAGAGCGACAAAAAGGACGTCGACTACCAATGGCTGCGCGGCGACACCCGCCTCACCATCGTCGGCGGTTCCGACACCACGGCCGCGACGCTGACCTTCCTCTTCTACCACCTAGCCAACAAGCCCGGCGAGGTCGAGAAGCTGCGCGCTGAGCTCCTCCCCCTGCTGAACGGAAAGAACCGCCTCGACGCCAAGGACGTGGCCAAGGCGCCGCACCTCAACGGCGTCATCCAGGAAGCCCTCCGTCTGCACCCTGCTATCCCCTCTGGTTTCCCCCGCCTCACCCCTGACCAGGGCATCACCGTCAGCGGGACGTTTATTCCTGGTGATACAATTGTGGTGTTGCCCGTGTATGCTATGCAGCGCGACGCGGCCAACTATGCGTCTCCCAACGAGTTTATTCCTGAGCGATGGTACTCGCAGCCCGAGCTTATCCGGAATAAGGAAGCCTTTTTGACGTGGAACATTGGTGAGATGTCCCCCCTATTTTTACCCCTCTCCACCACAGGAAATATCTCTGACTAATTATGTCTTCTTCATCATCACAGGCACAAACGGTTGCATCGGGAGAGCCCTCGCGGTAATGGAAATGCGCGGCCTGATCACGCACTGGATCCAAAACTTTGAGTCCGTCAGATTTGCGCCAGGCGAGGACGGTACGTCCATCATGACGCAGACCAAGGACCACTTCACGCTGGGCGTGACACCCCTGCACCTCATCTTTGAAGAAAAAAAGTAAATAATTAGTTTTTTGTCTTTTTTGTCTTTTCGGTTTGCCACTCGGCTCAGATATCATCACTGCATTGCCGGCACACACGCGGGCAGATACGTTTGTTTCTTAGTCTAGTTCATGTATTTACTTAGGCCCAGTAGGTAGTCTAGCTTCAAGTTAGTTACATACCTACCAGACCCCATAACGTCACAAGGGGGGAAAAGGGGGCTAAGATCTCGACCCCATTATTATCAAACTGGGGTCGCTGGACTAGCTTCATTATTTACTAGTTTGTCAAATCTTGGGGAATCGAGGGGTGACCCATGATTTCCCCGCACCTATCTTCCTTTCCTCACTTCTCCCTCGTGCCCCTTAAATATCACCCTAGCCGCAAATCTCGGCTGCTTGTCTCCTGGCTGTCCCTACCGACCTGACCAACCTAACCAACTTTTTGTTTCCTGTACCCGGCACCAACGCGACGGAATGAACATGGATCATGTGACGACGGACCACCAGCACCAGCACCAGCACCAGGGTGGTCACGATCCCAACGTTGGCCACCATGAACGGAGTGACATGCAGGCTGGAAGCGGAGGAGGTCCATACCAGGACGGCGAGCCACCGCGCAAGAGGGCCCGCCTCAGCTGCAACACCTGCAAGGCCCGCAAGACCAAGGCAAGTCACCTTTTGTGCAACATGTGTGGAGTCGTCTGACGGCTGACTGGCTGACTGACTCTCTTCCCAAAGTGTGTTGGCATTGGTGAGTCCCTGACCATCAGTCTATGTTGACCCACACCATGCTCACACAAGAGTGACATTTGTTGTTTGCAAAACAGAAGACGGAACATGCCAGTACTGCCGGTCCCTAGGGATCCCATGCGAAGTCGACCTCAAGAGCCGCAAACGGCCGTTTTACCGCGTGTCGGGCGAGGTCTACGAGTACTCGATCAAACTGCTGCGGTGTTTTGTCCCCGAGGAGGAACTGCCCGAACTTACCGTGGAGAACATCCAAGCCCTGCTGGAGAAGTTGGCCAGTGGGTCTAATAATACAAATGCACTGCCGCCACGGCATCAGCCGGCCTTGCTAACGGCCACGGCGGCGGCTGAGACGCCAGCAGCCCATCATGATGACGCGGACTCGGGCGAGGCGCCGGTCGACGCCGGCAGGAGCAACGAGGTGATGGAGGCTGACGACCACCCGTTGCTTCAAGAGGAGCTGGGGTGCATGTTGCTGGACTCTATGGGCAAATACCGTTCGTCTTTTTTTTTTTTTTTTTGTATGTCCACAACATGTAATGTATGTCACAGTGACGACTGACAAAAACGACTGGCAGGCTACGTCGGCCCCGACTCATCCATCCGATGGAACCACGCGGCGCGGATGGCCAGAACGGAGACTCCGTCGTCCCGGGCGGGCTCCGACTTTGCCATCATTCGGCCGCTCAAAACAGGCTTACTCCCACCGACGACGCCCGAAAGCGGCACCACCGGGAGCCGGCGGCGAGGCGAGATGTATCTTGCCCCTCGGCAGCTGTGCATGGCGTACGCGGCACGCTTCTTCGACCAGGTCCATTGCCTTTATTGGTTCTACTCTGCTGAGCAGTTCTACACACGCCTCGACCAGACGCTGGAGGATCGGGGCACGACGTCGAGTGCGTCGTGGCTGTGTGCGCTGTATTCCGTCTTTGCGATGGGGAGTACACGGCCGAGAGACGCTCCGAGTCCTGTCAATGCAGCTCAGGATGCGAAATCGTCGCTCGATTATCTGTTTATGGCGAGGGAGCTGTCGACGGGCGCGGCTGATGAGGCTGACGTGGATAGTATAAAGGCTTTTGGGCTGCTGGTTTGTTTACCCCTTTGTCTCATGCCACTGTTCTTTTCTGCTAAAAAAAAAGAAAAAAAGAAAAAAAGCTGACAATGATAACCAAAATAGAGCCTGGCAACCCATGCAACCTGCTACAGCGTCACGGCATATCTCCATCTCGGCACGGCCGTGCGGATCGGGTTCTCCCTCGGCCTGCACCGAGACGTATCCCCCAAAAGCAAAGACTCCCTGGAGCGTGAATGGGGCCGCCGGCTATGGTGGACCATTTACGTACTTGACTACGAGATGGCCAGCCGGTTTGGGTATCCATGTTCTATCATTGAAGATGCCGTGTTCATGCGGTGTCCTCCCGCAACGGAGCAGGTGAGTCCCAACACCCCCCCCCTTTAACTCCTCTGTCTTTGTCTACTGACTCTTGGGCAAGCAGATCCTAGACCCGGGCCCCAACACCCCGCTGGGGTTTCAAGCCCTGCTCGTCAGCCTCGCCCAGCTGCGCAAAAAGATCTCGCACGAATGCTTCCTCGAACCGGCCCAGGTCGGCGGGTGCCTGCCCATCAGCCGTGTCACGGGCTGTCTGGCGTCGCTCCGCCGCTGGCTCGACAACGACGTGCCCTCCCATTTGCGGTGGGACTCGTCGTTGCACCCGCAGCACCGCCGCGCCGTGTCAACGCTGCATCTGCGGTACTGGACGTCCGTGATCCACTTGACTCGGCCGTTCTTGCTGTTTACTGTGGCCAGCAGGTCATCGCCCCCTTCTTCGAACGGCAGTAGTACGACTGGTGGAGGAGGAGAAGAGGTAGGAGGAGGAGGAGGAATGATCCCCGCCAAACGGAAACTCTACGAGCAGATGAGCAACACGTGCATCAGCGGCGCCGAAGCGGCAGTCCAAATCCTGCGCCGCATGCGCGACGAAAGGACACTGTCGAGCCTGATGCTGCTCG
Source organism: Lasiosphaeriaceae sp. G1095 (assembly GCA_027569635.1). Classification (NCBI taxonomy): domain Eukaryota; kingdom Fungi; phylum Ascomycota; class Sordariomycetes; order Sordariales; family Lasiosphaeriaceae; species Lasiosphaeriaceae sp. G1095. The sequence continues at coordinate 35,166 of JAPDFK010000204.1, read as the reverse complement.
ACTGCCACTGCATCGGCGAGGTCATGTGGGTTCTCATCCTGGCGCTGCAGAAGAAGCAGCAGCAGCATGCCACCGCCACCACCAAAGGCGGCGGCGCAAGCAGCACAGAGCATCGCCAGGAACTGCTCCGGTTCTGTCTCGAGACGCTAAAGGGGATGGAGAGGATCGGGTGGTGTGAAAAGGTTTGGCCCGAGTTTGAGGCGCGGGTGAATGAGAGTGGGGTGCTGAATACTCCGTCTTCCTCTGTTGGTCTGCAGCAGCAGAATCAGCTTACGCAACCTCTGGAGTTGGTCCATGGTGGTGGTGGTGGGCATCAGACGGATACGTTGACAGCGCCTGAACTGGGTGGTCACGTTCAAGTTGTCGATAATGGCGGTGGGGGGGCCATGGGCGTAGGGGTGTCGCCTCTGTCGCAGACGTCGACGAATCAGTGGGATTATGGTGCCGTGTAAGTCTACCTCTCCGAAAAGAAGTCTTTGGGTTGGCAAACTGACTGACATGTGTTTGGGACAGAAATATTGATGGGCTGCAGTTTGACTGTTTTGAGACACTGGATTTCCACAACACGCGGCCAGGGCTGATGGATATGGACATGTTTATGGATGCGTCGTTTTCTGGGAACCAGTTCCTGTTTGATAACTTGGATGGTACATATCAGCCGTAGTACCTTGCACAGACAAAATTTAATAAAGATATTTGAATTCGTGTTGCTCCTATCTAAGTCTGCTCTGTGTTATTTAAACTCCGTTTGTACCCGGAGCTAGGTCCGCAGTCTTTTGCCATGGCAGGGGCTCGGCCGCCGCCTTGACCGGGCCCAGTTCCTTCTCTCTCTTCTCCTTCCATGCCGTAATCTCGCTCTGGTGCACAAAGTTCCCGTGCAGCCCCAGCCTCAACTTGAACGGTAGATGGATCACGGCCACAGGACCCTGCGCAATCTTTTTGGCGTTGAAAATGCATACATCGTTCCTCAGCTCGTCCAGTCTGTTCAGCAAGACCACAAGATACCCGTCCGCCTCCTCAGTCCCACCCGCCCGCGGGATGAACGCCGGCTCCTGGAACGTCGAGCACGGGCCCGCCCAGTATGTCTCGGTGGCCGAGTTGTCCCAGGTAAAGTGGCCCAGAGTGTTGAACAGCCCGCCCGCCGGCGACCCGCACTTGGGGAAGTCATACGACTTGGCCCCGTCGATGACGCACTGCCAGTAGTGGTTATACTCCTTGGTGGTGAACCGGTCGTCAACGCGCGAGAACTCGCCGCCGTACTGGCCCCTCTCCTCCACGGGATCGACCCACGAGTTGGTCGCCATCGCGGGATCAAACAACCATCGTGTCGTATTATTCTGCAGCTTGTTCCGCTTGGCCACGTTGCCCGCGGGGGTGTCGACAGATGGCCACCAGAAGAACACATTCCCGTCGGCAATGGTCAGATCAAACACGACTTTTCCCTCGGGGGTCTCGTAGCAGCTGACCGTGTGGCCCTGAAAAGCATTTTTCGAGCGGAACCATTTAATGTCGTCGGGCTTGCCGCCCCGTCGGGGCACGAGGCCGTACCATTGGTCCTCGTCCGGGTCCCAGGCCCAGTGGTTCTCGCCGTTCTTGAGCCGGTCCGGGTCGCATTTGAGCGGGGTCATGGGCAGCACAACCCAGTTCTCGCTGACGCCGCAGTCGTGGATGATGCCGCAGAAGGGCGCCTTGTACCAGCATTCTTCCGTCTTAATGCCGTCGCTGTTGATGGTGTAGACGACTATGTCGCGCGAGCCGTCGTTGCCGTTGCCGCCGGCCTGAATTCATTCATCCAAGTCCGTCAGTCAATAGACTAGGTCTCTTGCCCTTTTCCCTGCCAATGTCCAAGACTCACCTCGTATCCGTAGCAAATCATCTCCCCCGTCTTGGGATCAAATTTTGGGTGGGCCGTCATGGTCGGACTCAAGACCTGCCCCTCAAAATCATACCGCCCAATCGTATCCAGCGTATCCGGGTCCATGGCATACGCGGGCCCGTCCTCCTTGGTCGCAAGCAGCATGCCCCGCCAGAAGAAAATATTCGTGTTCGCCGCAGTGCGAATCACGCCCTTGACCGCCTCATTGTCGGTGTACGGGTTGCGGTACTTGCCGAACAGCCCCTTGTTGTGCTTGGTCTCGTGCTGGTACCTGTCGGTATGTACGTAGCGCTGGCGGAAGTGTGCCTGCCCATTTGTAAGCCGGATGGCGGTCACATTGCCATCGCCGTTGAAGTGGATGTCGGACTCGTAGACGGGAGCGAACCGGTGGTCCGGCTGGATCCGGAAGAAGGTCCCGTCAATGTCGGCGGGAATCTTGCCCGTCACTTCGAGGTCGTGGATGTCGGCCTCGATGCGGGACGGGCGGTTGAACCCGGAAAAGGCTTCGGTGGACGGGAAGTTGGACGTCTGCCGCCCAGTGCGCACGCCGCCAGAGTAGTTGGCTCCTGCGGACAGGGACTCCGCCAGCTCAAAGATGTGTGCCATTGTGTCTGACTGGCTGGCTCAAGGGTGAGGGGTGAGGCAGGCTGGGGGGCAAGTCTTGGACTGGTCTTCAGGGGGTGTAAGTACAAGTACTACTTACCTGTCTGCCACAATCTCAACCCCAGATTTCGGCGTTTTCCCCGCGAGACGTCATGATGCCATTCTCACAAAAAGCCCCGCCGGCAGAACCAGGCCGATCGGGATCTAGGCTGCGTTGAATCTGGGGACTTGCGCCAAGGCGGGGCCGAAGTTTGAGCTCATGACGGGGGCGAATGGCCAGCCGTGGAGGGGTGGCCGTGTCGGATACAATATGCCGATGGGATTTCGGCATCTCGGTAAAGGGGTTTATTGCTAGCTCCAAATAGCAACGGGGATCGGCAGTGGAGCTGGACCCCTTGCCAAGACAATTGCCACCTCTCAAGGATGCATCTATCTGCTCGATTTGATATGTGCGTGAGACAAGGATAAATCCCCTCTTTTTGGAAAAGTTTGGGATCTGTTTTTACACCCTGTTGTTATTTTAGGAAGGGTGAGTGAATCTCAAAGAGATCGATGTCTCTCAGGGGCTAAACAAAGGCCGGATGTTGACAAACAAGGTTGCTGTGCAACACCCCCTGTGTGCTTGGCGAATGTTGCCCTCAGCAATTTCTATTGTCGTGCAATCCTGAGCTACTCCTGCCCTATTATCCTGGCCTGCGGTAATCCTGATGTGGGTGCAGTGGTTCAGACCAGAAGGAAGGGCCAATATGCGCAGTGTTCAGGGCAACAAATACCACCATGCTGGCCTATGTATTGGGTGTTGGGGCCATTCAAGTTTTTAAAAAGGCATGATGAGAAAGCCTTGAATACCCATGTCAGGGCCATTCACTTGAATGCCATATTACTCCACACTATTATACTAGTTGGTGCAGGCAGTTGATTGCTCCAGAGACAGCTGCTGAGACTGTCAGAATTCTTAAACTCCGTGTATACAATATCTGTCATGCATATGAAGACATATACCCACATATAAATTCATTCACCATGGTCCCGATGGAAAGGAGGAGCACGGCGACGGGTGACGACTTACAAGTTGAAATAGAGAGGTCTGTTCCTCCCGTTTTATGGCAGGCCGACGCTCAACGGAGAGAAAAAAGCAATAATTTGATCTCAGCCCTTATTGTAGGGGATCATGCACCCCAAGTCAACATGTTTGATGAAATATTGAGAGATAAACTTAATTCATTTTCTGTACAAAGTCTGTTGAGTCGAAGCGACCCACAGCACAAACTTTCCTCCTCGCAGCAAATTTCCTGTCCTCGTCTCCAGCTCATCCGTTCCCTACCTGCCAACCTCCAACTCCTGATTTCCTTGTCTGTCAAGCTCCAACCTTCACTCGTCCTGGCGGCAAAACTCCAAGATCCGCTCTCCTAATCTGTCTGGCTCAATCTTACCCTTTCTTTTAAACTTTCAGCACCGCCAAGCACGTTACCAATCGCGAAAATGCCAATGCTTCCGTCCAACGGGGAGGCTCTGGCCAACTTAGCCCCATTTTACGATTTGAAAAAAGACCACCCATGCTGCAATGCTGTCGAGTAGATAGACAAAAAGTCATACTCCATAAATGAATCATTCCCACCTGAATTTGAACTAGAAATGACGGTTATATTATCGTAACCCGTGGTACAAACTCGCCCAGAAGTCCCACAATCCTATGCCCTAATATACCACCCCAGATCTTCCTTCTTAATATCCCTCAAGCAAAGCCCGTTGCCGAGATACGAAAACCTGTTGGGCGTGGCATACGTGAACTCAAAGTCCTGGAAACGGGGGCTCTTGACCGACTCGAGGAAATGGTTGACCGAGCCGGGCCAGGGCCCGACGATCCTGCCGCCCGTAGAACCGCCCTTGTACCAACTGCTGCAGTTGCCGGAAAAGGTCAGCGTGTCCATGATAGCGTCCTTGTAGTCGTTGAACTCGATCGTAGCCGCAGTGCTGACGGTGACCGACTTGACTCCCTGGCGCTGGATCTTGTCGATGAAGCACAGGGCGAACTCGAGCTGCGCCTCGATGGACGGCATCAGAGAGCCGTTGGAGATGGGCGTGTTGGGGCCGACGACCACTATAAGCAAGCACACATTAATTAATAACTGAGACAAAGAGAAAGCGAGAGGGTTGATGCACTGGTGAGGCTGGGTTAATTAGACTTACTGAAATAGTTAGGCATGTCGGGCACCGCGCAGGTGAAGTAGGCCTCTGCGCCCGTCTTGGCCCATCTCTTGCCGAGATCGACACCGTTGCGCCCGATGACAGGAAAGGCGGGGACGTACGACGTGTCGTATCCCGTCGCCGCGATGATGACGTCGACCGCGCGCGTCTTGCCGTCGGTCGTCACGACACCTTCGGGAGTGACCTCCTTGATGGATGTCCGGACGATCTCGACATTCTTCTCTTGCAGAGCCTCGAGGTATCCCTCGCCGGGGGTGACACTACCCGGGTTATGGTGAATATTCATTTTCCTTTTTCTTTAAAAAAAAAATTAAAAAAAAAGGGGGGGAGGGATTGACTGCTTACCGCTTGCATCCCACGTCAAAGTCAGGGATAAGCTGCTCTCTGAGCGCCGGGTCCATCCCAGACAGTCTCTCCCGCATGTGCGCCTCGACAATGTCTCGCGACATCTTTTGTGCCGGCGAGCCCTTGTAAAAGTTGGGAAACCTCGAGTTCAGCTCGTGGTCGACCTCGCGGCGGTACTCGAGGAGGGCTGCAGGGTCATTGCGGAACTTTTCCTTTTGCTCCTCCGAGTACACTGTGCGACGCCCGTCTGGCGCAAGGCGGCCAACAAACTGCGGCGCGATCCATGTTGGCGAACGCACAAATGTGGCCAGCGACTTGACGACTGTTCTTTGGTTAGCTTAATAAAAGGGGTAAACCTAAACTGGTTTGCTTACTTGGCTGGATGGTAGGGATGACCTGGATGGCAGAAGACCCGGCACCGATGACGGCAACATCCTTTCCGGTTAGATCCAAATCCTGGGGGTAGTTGCCAGTGTGCACCAGCTTGCCCTGAAACGACTGAAGACCCTCGATGTTAGGGAACTTCCATCGGCTGTTGTGAGTTAGTCACCGACGGTCAAGTCATGCTAGAATATCAAGGTGTGAGATAAGACTTACTTGAGCACGCCAGCGCAGTTCAAGACCACCTCGGCCGAGTCTTCAGAGAACTCTCCAGTTGTGAGATCTTCCACAGTGACCTTCCATCTCCCTTCAGCATCGTTCCATTCGGAACCTACAACCCTGTGGTTGAACTTTGTGTGCTCGTACACGCCGTACTTTTTGGCTTCTCCCCGATAGAAATCCCAGATTTCCTCAGCACCGACGTATCTTGAGTCCGAAACGTCAGTCAAAATCTTCACAGAACCAACATGAACCCATGGGGCGAGAGATAGAAACTTACACCTTTGACCAGTCGGGATTCCCCACCCACGGATAGCTGTACGAGTGTGCAGGGATGTCGCAAGAGCAGCCGGGGTATCTGGACTCAAGCCACGTGCCACCCACCTCGGCGTTCTTCTCGTAGATGAGAAACTCGACGTTCTCCAAGAACTGAGCCTTGTACGCAAAGGCGATTCCCGAAATTCCGGCACCGACAACGATGACCCTGATGGGCCTCGGCTTGTGGATGTGCTGGTCGAGAATGATGGACTCGGCCTTGTCTGGAATAGCGAGAGAGCCCATGATGACGAGGTATAATGTTGACAGTTATCTTGGTAGTGAAAATAATGCCAAGGAAAAAGGTTTGGATTCTCGTCAGTGAGCAGCAGGGCAGCAAACAGCCAGCAATCACGGATAGATCTTAGAGGCACTATAAGACGAGCGTGTCTTGATACGATCCCCCCAGGACAGTCGACCAATCGCAGTGGCGGAGCCAAGTTGCCGGAGCTCGGTTTTTGCGGGGGAATCAAGTAAGGTCCAGGGTTGATCGGATGCTTGAATCGGTTGCACTTTTGTCCCATCCACCCACCCCTAGTCTAGCCTAGACTACTGTCTGGTGACCCCGACCCCGGGATCCCGGGATGGTCAGCCCCACAAATGCTTCCCCGCCTCCCGTGGGATGGATCCTCGGACATATAAATCCGAGTCTATGGATCCGGGGAACCCTGGTCCATATTTAAGGTGGGTAAATATTAAACGGGGGCGGGCGAGGTTCCAGGGGTGCCTTGATGTCTCGACGAAAAGTCAAGTGAAGGTAGAGTTTTCGAACATGGCAAATTTCCAAGTGGAAAAGTTCCATGAACAAAGTAAACAGACAGATACAAATCAAAGACGCAGACTGCCTGTCTGTATACAGTGTATACTATACACTAGAACTGGCTACCGTTGCACTCTGTCGAAACTGGGCAAGCCCCTGCAGAGGTCTTGAAGCAGGGACTGGGGAAGGTTCCACTCTTTCTAAGCAGATTTGGGACTACATGAAAGGGTCAAGATAAAGCAGATCTGGGACACGCATCTGGGACTTGGGAAGTGATTAAACTCGGGATGGGATCATGACAGGAACAAAACCAGCAGTTTGATAAAATTTAATGAAGAAATGTATTGCAATCATTAGACATCTATTTGCTCTTTTCCCCTAACCCCTTTCACGTCAACTCTAACAGAGTCTACTTCTCAAAAACAATCGTGTTGGACAAGACACCAATCGGCTTGACCTCGACCTCGACAACATCACCATGCTTAAGCGAAGTCTTGGGGTCCTGGAACCAGCCAACACCGGCGGGGGTGCCCGTCAGGATTGCCGTGCCGGCGGGGATGGTAGTGCCCTGCGACAAGAAGCTGAGCAGCTCGTCGATGGGGAAAATAAAGTCAAAGTGGCTGTTCTGCACGGTACGGCCGTTGACGCGCGTGGTGATGCTCCCCCGCGCGTCAGGGGTGATGTGCCGCGGGTGGACCAGCCGGGGCCCGAGGGGCGCGAACTTGTCGAAGCCCTTGGCGTACGTGTACTGCCCGCCGCACGCACGCTGGAACACGCGCGCCGTTAGGTCGTTGCCAATGGTGTACCCGAGGATGTTGGCCGCGGACTCGGCGGCTGCGATGTTTTTGATCGAGTTGCGCAGCACGAGCGTGAGCTCGCCCTCGAAATCGGGAAAGTTGTTTTGGGCTTGTACGGGGAACGGCACCTCCGTTGCAGGGTCGGCCAGAGACGCGGCAGGCTTGTACCACATGGGCGGTTGTGCGGGAATCGGCAGCTGGAAACAAACATTGCATTAGCTTGTCATATTTGCCGGCTTGCAGTTTTCCAAGGAACTCATACCGATGCCTCGTTGGCGTGGTTTCGGTAGTTCAGGCCAACGCAGATAATGGGAATCCCCGTCACGGCTACGGGAGCAAGAAGCTGCAGGGGGGGAATTCTGTTAACTGTGATGCCCAAGTATCCGATCTGAGCGGTATGGGTGAGATCATCATACCTTCTCAACGGTCACCTCAACACCTCCATTGCCAGATTCTAGCTCGTCGATGGACGAAAACCCCTGGACGGAGAGACCAGTGACAGGGGCAGCCTCTAGCGGAAGAACTGCCCAGTATTCCCTCCCGTTGGCGGCGCCAAATCGAATCAGACTGTCCCACACAGCCATTTTAGCGTATGTGTATGTTGACGACTGGGGGATATGTGATGCAAAGAACTATCAACGAAAGTCGCAAATGGGAATGTCCAGATTTGGTATATTCAGTGCAGCGAATCGTGTTCGATGATTCAGAGGCCGCTTAATATACCGGCACACAATGGTCAAGATGATACCGCAAAGGGGATGATGCCATATCCGAGTCCGGTTGCGGAGGGGGGGGCGAATATCGGCATCATGCTTCCGGCCGAAGCCCGAAAGACCTCCGCGGTCACGGGTCAAAACTCCTCCACACCGGCCGATTGGCGCGTCACGGCGAGGCGGCGAGGGGTAATGCCTACTCGATGATTATCTTTGTGATACTATCTTATCAATCTTGTAAACTCCAAAACCCCAGACTTTGAAAACAAACAACCCAAAATCTCAGACCACTCACTTCTCACCCACCACACATCCCCTCATCGTGACCCACACCGTTGCACCCATCATGACTCTCTCATTCGTGCCCGGCCTCATTGGGACCATAGTCAACTCCCCCGACAAGATCCAGCTCGGGCGTCTGGGCTACGTGCACGCGTCGCATCCAAGCCTCGACGAGTTTGACCAGTTCGCCAAGGACTTTGGATTTGTCGAGGCATCCAGAGATGACGACAGCATCTACTACAAAGGCTACGGCAGGGACGTGTGCTGCTACATCGCAACCCGGAGCACCAACGGCGAGAAGAAGTTCCACGGCGCAACATACATCGCCAAGACGGAGCAGGACTTTATCAGGACGTCTCAGCTGAAGAATAGCTCGGCAATCAGCACAAGACCTGCTGGTACCGGCGGAGGCAGGTTTGTCTCGTTCAAGTCACCATCGGGGTTTGAGGTGCATGTTGTCTGGGGCGTTGAGGAGAGCCCGGAGCCCACCAAGGCGACGACCGCGACAGAAGTGCACAAGGGCGGGTATAACACTGCACTGGAGAAGACCAGAAAAGGTTTGCTGATCTCCTCCCGTATCATTCTCGTACGAAATCATCAAACTCACAAAGATTCACAGGCGAGTTTCAGCGCTTCAAACTCGGACCGGCCATGATTCACAAGCTCGGTCACCTGGGGTACATCACCAACAAGTTCGACGAAGACGTCGCCTTCTTCACGCAGACCTTCAACTTCATCCCGTCCGACGTGCTGTGGGAGGACGTTGATGGTAAGGAGGTCGACTCGCTCACCTTTATGCACCTCGACCAAGGCCAGGAGTACACGGACCACCACACCCTCTTCCTCTCGCGCGCGCCGCCCACCTTCAAGGCCGGCCAAGGCCAAGACGGCGCTGTCGAGCATAAGATGCACCACTGCTCGTTCGAGGTCGAGGATTTTGACACGCAGCTCCTGGGGCACGAGTTTTTGCTGGGCAAGGCGTACACGCCCATCTGGGGCGTCGGCAGGCACGTCCTTGGGTCGCAGATCTTCGACTACTGGAAGGACCCGAGCGGATTCGCGATTGAGCATTATGCAGATGGGGACTTGGTCAATGAGGATAATGCGACGGGCAGGGGGAAGAGCGAGGGCGCTGCGTCCATGTATATCTGGGGTCCGGTCAGGCCTGAGATGGGTGTTGCGTAGGGCCGAATGGGAAAAGGATGGACAATGTATTAGGATAGAGAGCGTGGAATAAATGATTTATGCAACAACTCAAAGTAGTACTACGTGCGCTAGGTGTTTTTATGACTGTTGGGAAAAGAGAACCGAACTGTAAACAAAAGAAAGGGGGGAGCAAAGGCGAACAAAACCCCTGTCAATGACACACCACCGCCGTAAAGAAACCATGACAAAGGTTTGAGATGGGAATATTAGCTTCACCGCAGAATAACAACAGTCCTCATCATGGTCGGATTTGGGCTCGATCAGGGAAGATAAAACACAACAGCGAGATGGCGAGTCTCGACCGAGTGTGGTTAAGTCCGGGAAGTCTGACAACTTGCCGCCGCGCGTTGCCGTGGGCCGCCGCCGCGGATAATTATATTATAATGTGGGTCTAAGCCTAGTCAGGGACTCTCTAGTCGAGGTTTTTGGCCCCGAGATGACCATCGTGACAGACATGAGCTGGGAAGCTAAGCCCAACACGCTCACTCCCACTCGCAGCTCCACCTCCCCAGCGGCCTAGCGCCACTCTTCGGTATCATGAACCCGATAACCTGGTCCAGCCATCTACTTTGGCCCATCGATTCCTACCTAGTAGGTACTTACTTTACTCCCTGTGAAGATAAGCATTAAATGTGTGCCTGTGGGATTGGGGTCCATCACCACTCAAACACTGAACTTGTGCACCTTTTCACTGCATCTCGATATACCCGGCCTGAGACTTTACAGGCCATCAACACATCATGGAAGAGACAACCGTTGTCATTGTTGGGGCTGGCCCCAGCGGGCTTGCCCTCGGGGCTCTCCTTGGCCGGATGAATATCAAGGTTCGTCTTCTCACCAAAGCCAACTCCACCCATCCAGTAGCCAGTGCTAAAGTTGTGGCAGGTTGTAATTCTAGAGAGAGACACTGAAGTCTGCGAAGACCCGCGAGGAATTGTGGTCAACGGCGATGCCGTGCGGATTTCGTACCAGATCGGCATCGGCGAGGGTCTCACCAAGAGGATAGGGAAGGGTACGTTTTCATGCCACCCATTTTTCTTTTTTTCCCCTCTCTCACAAGTGATACAAGCTGACCCCCTGATTCAGATATTGGCGTTCTCAACTTTCACCGCGGCAATTTTCACCAGTCTCCTTTCATGACCTTTGACATTCGGGTGGACTGGGCCCAGCAGGCCGTTTCCAACAATGTCACGCAGTTTCAGCCAAATTATGGTGCGTTTTACACTGATGACGTCCTATCAACATGCTGATGAACTAATGATTTCCCAGAAAGAGAAATCCGTGCCCTCCTCCCCGAGTTCCCCAGCTGCCAGCTCCGCACCGGCTGCGAGGTAATCAGCAGGAAACAGGATGGCGAGCACCACACGGTAATCGAGTACATCTCCCAAGACGACGCCAAGGGGTTGAAGCAGCACCACTCGATCCGCACGGCGTGGCTAGTAGGCGCGGACGGCAAGACGGGCGTCGTGAGAAAGAGATTCCTCGAGCCCGAGGCCGGCGTCAGGCAGGAGGAGAGCGACTGGAAGTACGTCGGCACGTGGGTGGCCGCCAACCTCAGGATCACAGACCCGACGCCCGAATCGCACCCGGATTTCCCCCTCTGGAAGCTCGGGTATACCCCCGAGCAGGTCCACGAGACATTCTGGCCCAGTGGATTTCAGTAAGCTTCATCATCATCAGGTGAATAATTCGAGCCAGTATCAGGTTTTGTTAACCCGGCGTTCAGTTTCTGCAACGACTCCAAGAGGCCAGCCGTGAGCGGGCGATTCGGCCCGCCTGGCTCCGGGTTCTGGCGACACGAATACTCGGTCGAGCCAGAAGACAGCCTCGAGGACGTCGAGAAACAATTCTGGTCTCTCTTCGGGCCGTGGATGGTGATCCCGGGGTCCAAGTTCTCCCGATCCCTCCGCAGGACCGCCGTCGAGTTCCCCAGGGAATGCATCAAGATCATCCGGTGCCGCCCTTTTACCTTCGCCACCAAGATCGTCAACAAGTGGTTCTCCCAACGGACCATGCTGATCGGCGACGCGGCGCACGTGTTCCCGCCCTTTGGCGGCCAAGGCATCGCGACGGGGATCCGCGACGCCCAGTCCCTCGGGTGGCGGCTCGCCATCATGTCCAAGCTAGCCGTCGCCCCGGCCACGCGCGAGAAGATCCTCGTGGGGTGGAGCCAGGAGCGCCGGCACGCGTGGCAGGTCGCCATGAACGCCACCAAGCTCAACGGCAGCATCGTCAACCAGCGCTCGTATATCGGCGGGCTGCTTTACCGGACGTGGATGCGGATCCTGTGGGCGTTCCCGGCCATTGCGCGGTACAGGACACACCAGTCGTTCAAGGACAAGCTAGCGTTTGATCACACGACCTGTCCTGACGGGTTCTTTCTGGGAGGTGCGGGTGGAGGACGCAAGGTCGCGCAGGTGTGGGTGAGGAAACAGGGCGAGGAGCCCAAACTCTCGGACAGTGCGCTGATGAGGGATCTGTCGCATCTGTCGCTGTTGGTGCTGGCGAGGGATGCCGCAGACTTTGACCGCGCACAGATTGCAGGGATCTTGAAGTTGTCCGATCTACCTGCTGATATTATCACCATGGACGACGTGACTTTCTACGATATCAACAATATCTACAGGCCAGATTCAGAGGAGACTGTGGTAGAGGCGTATCACCCTTGCACCACGGAGGAGCTGGCGAAGGAGGGCATCAGCCCAATCAGGGGGTATAAACATACCGCAGTGCAGGACCGGTTCGACAATTCTGTCAAGTTTGTTCTCATGCGGCCAGACTTTTTGGTCCATTCGGTTGCCACAAATGGCGAGGGGTTGTTGGCAAATCTCCAGCAAGCAAGGGCATACTTCAACTGAGGACAGGGCAAGCCTGTGTGAACAACTTATGTATTCTAATTACTTGCCACAAAAGTCATCATACCAAGCATCAGCGTCGTCATATTGCGGGGGAGAATCCAATCTCGTCCTATTAATAACATTAACTGTTTCAATCAGCTTGCCAAGAGAAGGTTGACTTGGGATGTGCGTGACCTGCACAGAGCATCTTGCAGAGAGATTTCCATATGTCTTCCAGTTCGAACTCGAGAACAAATCTATCCGAGGAAAAAAGTCCCCGAGTCTCTGTTACCAAGTTACCTCCAGCAGAGATCTTGACAACGCTTGAAAGCGGTTGGCCATTTCCAGACACAAAAACACCTGCGCAGTTCTGTTAGATTGTCTCCCTCGAAAACAAGAGGAATTGGCTAACTCTTACCCAGAGTTCCCAGTGCTCTCAGCTGTATTTTTGACTCCAACTTCTGACGTCTCCTGCAGCACACTATACTCGACCTTTGTGCTGACAGCAGCCGCAGTCATCTTCCCAAGTAACCCCAACACAGCCACTTCTGTGAGTTGAAGCCTGCGCACCGGGTAAATAGTGATTATTTCAAAGCCGCGCGACTCGAGATGAAGTTCCATGAGGGCTGAGTTCAAATCATTGTTGGTAATAACGGGACCGATGATGCTGCCCGAGTTGTGAGCTCGGACTAGATGCGGCGTGCCATCCGTCAAGCACGGTTGAATCCCGTCCAAGCGAACGAGTTGGGTCAAAGGGTCATCACCAACGTTGAAGATAGCTGTAATTACCGCATCCTGGTGGCGTGCCCTGATTTGTAAGAACTGCACTTCTGAGTGCGCATGGTACATCTCCATAGTGCGCCCGAGCTGCTCGGTCCGGAGTAATTACGAGGAGTCGATTGTCTGGTGTTTTGGCCGTCATCTTCTCAATGGGACCGGCATCATGCTCGCCCGGTACGTCCGTTACGTAGATCGGCCCCCCCGGATACGCAGCGGGCGGGGCGGCGGCGTGGAAGCCCGAGTACTGGTGGCTTGCCTGGAACATGTCCCAATCCGGGAGGAGGTTGAAGCCAGTCCATTTGGGTATTCGTGTATGTTGACTTAGGAACGGGACATTCATGGGGCTCAAGCACGATTGCTTGGCTTTTTTAGTACCTACGATGTGCAATGCCTCCTCAGCCTATCAGGCTTGCATCGCTACCTGCGCCTTGTTGCGGAGGGGAAAATCTCGCGACCCCCGCTTCTCCTCCCCACTGCCAGGCAGCAAGCAACTTTAACTCCAGCCCACGCCTTGCCAGACGCCGTCATCACTTTCTTCACTATCTACTTGCAATCTCAACCATGCCAGTTTCAGAGGTGTGTGATGCATGTTTGGCCATTGGGCTGACTGATAAAACCATCAATATTGTTGGTGTCGCTGAAGATGACACGCCAATCCGCGCATTTCAAAATCGTAATGGAACCGAGGTGGAATCGACCATCTCGCAGTATAGACGCTACGATACGTGGCCGGGCCTACCAGAGCTACTTCTATCTGCTGAGCAAGGATGCGAATTCTGCCATCTTCTGCGCGAAACTCTTCTCCAGGCCGACGCGCAACCGGACGCCGGTTCTATATATCTTAAGTTTCAACATGAATACTCTACGGCATTCTTCAGGAACGAAGCTAAAGCAATAAATATATTCCTGGTTGTTCAAGTATATGCCGCTTTCACAGGCAAGGTGGTAGCAGGCATGCATCCCTTGTTCGTGGTTCCGTCAAACGATGGTGAGAATGCTCCAATACCCATCTGCCAAATGAAAAGCTAATGTTGATATGAAATCAGACGCAGTTTGCGAATGGACAGGCATCTGGCGAACACCCAGCAGGGCAACACTGTCTCCTAAGAATGTCGACTTTATGTTGAACTCGATAAGATCATGTGAGAGGTCATGCTTTCAGAGTGCCCCTTCAGAATTCCTCCCAACGCGACTGATTGACCTGGGGAGAGGCCGTGACGCCACCCCACGCTTGGTGTGTGCGCCAGATTTAGGCCAACGACCCGCCAAATACGCAGCCTTGAGCTATTCGTGGGGAAGTGAGGAAGAAGCAGCTACTCAGCTCAAAACCGAACTTGGCAACCTGCATCGACACCACCAAGGCATTGAAGTTGCGGCAATGACCAAGGTGATGCAGGACGCAGTCACCATCTGTCAGCTACTGTCCATTCGCTACATCTGGATCGACGCTCTCTGCATCATTCAGGATCAGGCGTATGGAGGATCTGGCAGCGGCGGTGGCTTCCACGGAAGTGACTGGGACAAGGAAAGCGAGCAAATGGGCGCTGTATTCCAAAATGCCTACATCACGATCTGTGCTGCGTCTTCGAGATTCTGTCACGACAGCTTCCTTACCCGCCGCCAACGCGCCGTCGATTTCAAATTCCAGTCCTCGTACAAGCCATCTGTTTCGGGAACATACTCCATAGTCTATGTAGGCCAGCTGCAAGATCATATGAAGCCAGACACCCGTTATCTCTCGAAATCTCGCACTGGTGGAAACGAGGCTGGGTTTTACAGGAAAGGGAAATGTCGTCACGGCTCTTGATCTTTGGGGACCACATGATTTACTTCATGTGTCCCTATTGCAAGCGTTATGAGAATGGGCTGCAGCAACATTGCTCCTCCTCTGATATTCCTTATCTGTTCTCTGGAATTATCGACAGACTGGAGCTGGAACCAAACGCTCATGCCAAGAGTTATTACTGCCTGTTCGGACAGCTAGCAAATAGGTATTCTTCCTTGTCTCTGACGTACGAGTCGGACCGGCTGCCTGCCATCTCGGGATTTGCGAAGCGCATAGCCACCATTACCGACGACAAGTACCTGGCTGGGTTGTGGGAGAAGAATTTGTATCGGGATCTGTTGTGGTCTTGGCGCACCCATAAACATGACGATATTTTCCCCGACCTCTTGAGGGTGGTTAAGAGTCGCAGTCCATCGTCTGTCCTTATTGCGGCACCGTCGTGGAGCTGGGCTTGTCGGGCGATCCAGTCCTGGCCGGGGCTGGTATGGTGCTATTTCCTGGACAACGACCGAGATGTGCAGCCAGCACATGGCGAGATCGAAGGCCAAATGGAGTTGGTGGGATCCAACCGGTACGGGCAAGCCAGCAGCGGGACGATCAAGATCACAACGCGTGCCGCCTACTTTTCGTGGGAAGACGAGTATCAATTTGTGCGGGTGTCCGGGTGCGTCAGACTCGAGAATCTCACCAACTTGAATTACTTTGCCCACTGTCAGCTGGACTGGGACCTCGACAATCGTGGGGTCACCCAGCATACTCGTCCGGTCAACTCCCCTGGTGTGGTTCTCATCCTCCTGACAAGCTCCGAGGCCACGTCATCCCGGACCTCCACTAGAATGCAGAGTACGTCAGGACGTAACCGGAATGCATGGGGCTTGATCTTGCACCCAGTGTCTGCCCAATCCAATGTTTATATAAGAGTTGGAATATTCACTTCTCGCGTAAACACTGGAGGAGGAACAAGGTTATTCGATCACTCGCGGTTTGAAACCTTTGTAATAGTTTAGAAAGAACTATATGGGCCATGGCTGGAAGGAACGGATAATAAGTTCACATTGTGGACTGTAGTCTATCTTTCTTTCAGCAGCATCATTTCTAGGCCCCGGTTCAGTACCTGACCCTCACAACGATGCCAAATTAAAAAAAAAAATTCTATACATACAGTATTCAATCTACCTCCCATAGATCATTGATTCCCTCGTGGCGCAATTGGCCAGTACGTCAGACTGTTAATCTGGAGGTCGCTAGTAGTTCGGCCATGAACGGTTAAACAGAAAGGCGACCAATCTCCTGAACAACGTTCTTCTCAACCAAATCCTGGAACTCGGCATCCTCCTGACCACCACTGCCGCCACCGTCATCCGCCTCCATACTCTCCTCCAAGCCGTCGGGCATGCCTTCCTCACCAATGGCACCAGAGAGACACCGTGCCATGACGCGAGTATACCTCTCCCCGACCACTGGGAGGAAGCGCGAGACGTCAGCAAAGATTGCATTCCGCAGCGCAGCCCGACTGCCGCATTGCGCCGCGGCGACCTGCCCTTCACTCAACGACGACGACGACAACGACGACGGAAAGTAATGGCCAGCAGCAATATTTTCCAAGGGCTGCCAGAGGGCGATCTCGGCGAGAAGCAGGCCGAGGCTGTAAAGGTCAAAGGCTTTCAGATAGCGCTGCTCCGCCGTGAAGGCATAGTCCGGGTGCGCGTAGAGATTCTTCTCCATCTCCGAGGGACCATACTTCTCCGACGTGAATTCTTTGCCGTGGAGCCGGGCGTAGCCGAAGCCGACGACGTAGGGCCGTTGCACATCGTACCCGTGCGTCCCGGGGAAGTGGAAGAAGAGTATATTTTTCGAGTGGAACGCTTTGTGGAGAGCCCCGCACGCCTGGAGCAGAGTGAGGGCTCTGGATAGTGTGTGTGCGAGGGCGAAGCGCTCTCCCAGGGCCGGGGTTGGTATTGGAAGTACTTGTACATGTAGCCCTGCATCGCTGCCACTCTTTGACTCTGTTGGCATCATCAAATCATGCAGCGAAACCGGAGGAACCGAGGGATCTGCGCCGGTGGGAAACTTGAAGATGAAGGAGAAGCAGCGCCCGAGGTGGTCGGGGAAGTATCCAAGACAGTCGAGAATCCTCATGCTGTCAGGCTTCGGGTTTTTGGAGAGGAGGCGGGCAATGTCTTCGACTCTTTTCTCCACAAAGGCTTCGTCCCCAGTATCCGTTGTGTAGGTCTTATCCTCAAGGATGACATGCTCAACAGTGCCATTCTTGGTCGTGAGCTTGGCAACCCATCGGCCTCGCCACAACTGCGTGGCATTAATGCTAGTGCTACCAGTACTCCCGTTCAGGGGTCGACTTCGGTGCGTGCCATTCAGAGGCAGGCGGTCAACAAGTGCCCTGGGGCTCTTCCGCAGCTCTGATCGCTTGTCCGGTTTAGTCAACGAGAGCCTGGCAATAGACAGAACTTCCAACTTGAAGGCCGCGCATCGGCTGAGATCGGGCTCCGTGTCTGCCACTGCTTCGAATATCCGCTGCAGGTTTGTATCGTCCAACACACGCGGCAAGACATGGGACGGGAGGGATGAGAAGTCAGTGGTGCCAAACTCCCCCGTCATGAGACCTAGGTCATCGTTGAATCCTCGAAGGTCATCGAGGAGCTCCCTTGCGCGTTGCTGGTCTCCTGAGGCCCATGTCATGCTCTTCATTGAAGACTGGGCCCTTCGCAGCAGACTCGACCGCCGCCGCCTGGGTCTGTCTGGCGTTTCATCTTCCACTGGAGAGTGGATGTCCCAAAACTTGTCTGGGAGTGCGAAGCTAACGCTGTTCACTGAGCCGCCCTCACTCAACTCGTACTTGTCCACGATACCGCCAAGCTCGACGAGAGTAACTGCAGAAAGCCGGTTAGCAGCAGCTGGTAGAATGTGTACAGCATCTTAGATGAAACCGAGCAGACCTTTAATTCCTTCCAGTATGCTCTTCAGCACTCTCTGCGCTACGGGGTGGAGGTTAAGCGACGACACTGGGCCCTCAAGAAGCCCAGCCTTCCCTAACCACATGTGAAATTTAACCTGCTCGACGGCTAATTTGACGACAGTGAGAGACCCTTCGGAGTTTAGGCGACGCGCATTGACGACCAGATGGTAGATGTCAGCGCAGGAGCTGACCAGGCTGGGAAGGCCCACGATGAGGCCTGCAGCGTCAGCCATTTGGCACCAAAGTATGATGGTTGTTGTAAACTAGAGTGTGAGTAACGTGAAGTAACACAAAGGAAAAATGCCATGACCCGGGGATCTTCATTGACGTTGGTGGTTTGATTGAAGAACCCCTGCATGTCAGAATGGAGGGGCGGGGGCTGGGGCACGTTTTTTCGTGGCTCTGCTGAACGCCAGTGTTACACAAAGTGAAGGCTGTGTGCGGATGGCTTGGTAAAAGAGGGTGTGCCCCCACGCGAGGGGGGAATGACGCGTTCTGCGCCGCTCTTTGCGAGCTAAGAAGGCAAACCGACGTGATGGTGGTATTTGAGCTGCTGTTCAACCTCTCATACCTCGGCGCTGTTGTCGGAGATAACAACGGAGAGACCACCGACACTGTTTATCAACAAACGCAGGCTTAATTACCCCTATTCGAGAGCCACACCGCACAAATGTCCGATAAACAAAACGACCGCCCAGTTCAAGTGGATGAGGGTGCGGGGTATAGAGCCCAAGACAAGCAGGATGATGGAGCTGGGCTGGCCAACTCCAGCTCAGTTTGCGAGGAAACCCAGGAGCACGATGTCTTGGACAGTACGCCTAACACTAGCCAAGCGTATCAGCCTCCAGGAGACATCTACCACGCAATGCTGCAGCACATTGCCAAACGTCTAGAAACTGTGGGATTCTCACCTGACACCGCTATGCGACTCGTGGTGCACGAACTCGTGGCGCCAGCCAGGGATCCCCAGAAATACGCCAGCCAGCTGGGCGACAACAGCCCACTGGCTCTCTCTGGATGGCCCCGGGAGTATCTCCACCTGTTTCCTGTCACACGGATAGATCGTGACTTCAAGCAAGAGAGACACCCTCTAGAGCTCGCAACATCTCTCGACGACGCCACGTTCCAGAGCCTGGTCACGACGCTTGACGTGCCCGTTTTGAACAGGCCCGAGGAGATGGTTGAGACGGAGAGGCACCTGGCCTCGGGCTTGTCTTTCGACGTCAGCGTGGGACAGATTGTAGCTGGCGGAGCGATCAACGTTCCGAAGTATCAAGACGACCCACCTCGGGTACAGCTCCAAGGTGGATGCATCGTGGTATTCAAGCGTCCAAAAGTGACAGCGTCCGAGCTGAACGACACGGGGATGCTGCCTAGTAGTAGTCGCCGTGTGTCCCGCGCAGTGGCTCACGAGCTGCTTATTCTCACCCACCCTCCCCTGAAGGATCACAAGAATCTGGTCCGCCTATTTGGGATATCCTGGGACACGCGGTACGAGCCTAGCATCGGGGCGGTTGTGACCAGTCCGATTCTAGTCCAGGGGTGCGCAGACCGTGGGAATCTCCAGCAGTATCTGGATGCAACAAGCGCCGAATCGGATGGCATGACACTGCAATGGGATGTCAAGATGTTCTTCCTCAAGAGCATCCTCGCTGGCTTAGCTGCCTTACATGCCTGCAACATTGCACATGGGGATATCAAATGTGCGAATATACTCCTCAGCAACGACGACGCCGAGCCAGGGTGCGTAATTCCGACCCCGAAACTGTCCGACTTTGGATTCTCCCTGATCGCACCAGCGCGGCCGCTACATTCCATCCAGGAACAGGAGGAGGATAGTGAACTGCGGTTGGATGTGATGGGTGGGCCAACACTGAGTTTCATGGCCCCAGAACTGTATCAACACCGCGAGTCAGGCGTCTGCAAGATCACCATTGCGGATGCCATACGAGCCGATATCTACTCTCTTGGTCTCACTGCTTGCGTCATCGCTCTGGGCGGCAGGGACGTTTTCGACTCGATTGAGTTTCAGACTCGACTCTTGCCAGGGGATGCTGTTTATTACGACTTGCGTGCGCAGTCCAAGACGGACGACGGTGCTGCCAAACATTTAATCGAGTCTGCAATGATGTTTGCACAAATTCTTGAAGTCGAGGCACAGATGGCAATGTTGGATGTCTCTCCAGCTGATCATGAATTGGAAGAAGTTGACCCGCAGAGAGAGACTCCAACTTCTTTGGAAGTCTCGGGTGTCGGTGCGCTTCTCAGCCCCTTACTAGAGAGGATGCTGGCCAAAGACCCATCACGTCGCTTCGCAAATGCCTCTGCAGCATTTGAGGCTTTTTGTGGAAGTAGAGATCAGACATTCCAGCAAGAAGAAGAAGAAGAAGAAGAAGAAGAAGAAGAAGAAGAAGAAGCGCTTCTATTAGGATTGAAACTGACAAAGAATAAGGACCAGCCGCTGTTTTATAGGAACAAGCGAGTTGAACCACACAGCGTCTCTGCTGTCACAGTGAGTCTACTACCTACTCATCGTTTGGCATGCAAAGCTACAATAGCCTCACTAACTCCTATGACAATAATAGGTGTTCGAAAATCTTGATGCACTTCTTCTCAAGCGCGACGAGGTGAGTCGAAGCATATTTGAGGGCCTGAAAAAGAGCGCCGACATTCTTCGGTCTGTCCCTGATCCAAACCCCCATGACCATATCCCTGCCAACGAAGCATATTCGGCGTTCCAGATCTACATCTGCTACTTGCACGGCCTCGGGGTCGACTACGACCTCACCGAAGCTGTCAAATACTTGTGTCTGAGCGCAAAGTTTGGATATCTTGAAGCTATTTTGGACGTATTTCGGTTTGCGGAGGCATTCCCCGATCTATCCCCACCAGAAGACCTGAGGCCAGATCTCCTCCCACAGGATGCGCTTCAGACCGCTGTCGCAAACGGGCCGCGGTTTGGTCTCGCAAAATGGCTCCAAATTAGCTCGTATACGCAAAAGAGATACCCCTCCTCGTTCGAGCAAGGCATAACCGTCCTCCGCCAAAGTGGCTTCGCCGAGATAGGGGAGAGTTCCGGTGCCGAGAAGCTGCTCCTCGCTGACACGTTTCGAGGCCCTCACCCAGCGTATATGTACTACGCCGTTGGAACTGCGGGATTCCTCCAGCGCAAGATTTCCATGATATCCTCTGACACAATGAAGGAGGACCTAGAAACGGGCGTATTTCCTATGGGCGCGACAAATGCAAACCACGAGACTTGCCTTTATATCTGCTGCAGGGCGGGCGATTTGGAGAAGGTATTGATGCTACTGTCGACCTACGAGTGGGCGAGAGACCAAATTAATGCTCCCAACCGAGAGGGCAGGACGCCTCTCCACTGGCTGCACTCGTTTGACCCTGGCGATGTTGAAGAAGTTGGCGTGGCACTGCTGCAGCACCATGCAAATCTCCACGCGGTGGATGAGAATGGGCTCCGCCCTGTCGACCATGCTATTATAGCCGGAAGATCCGATGTCTTGTATTTTCTCTTGGCCAACCGTAAGTCCATGGATTCTCTTTGGCCCTTATTATCGAGTGAAGGAGGGGAATTATGACGGGTATTAATACCAGTACTGACTGGAGCGCAGAGGGACTACCCTACATGAACCCTGCATACGCATCCGAAGACTTGGTGACGTTTCTGACATCAGTGACCTTTAACAACAGCGTTTTATCTCAACACTGTTGCGGCCACGCCCCCCTGGATGACGTCGCCGAGGCCTTGAAGATGATCGCCAAAGTTGGTTTGGAAGTTCGGGTGACCACATACGGATCCATGACAGGATTTCATATCATTCAGATGTTCTCAAGGCTCAAGAGACGCAAGGATCTAGCCGGTGAATCCGAAATTCAAACTGGCTCTGATGAGAGCACTGCGGGGCCAAGCCCGATGACTACGGATACACCAGGCGGATCCGATCAAGAATTACGACAAGGATCCAGCAAGGGAAAGGGAAAAAAATCAGAGCACCAGGAACCCCCTGGAGTATTAGACACAAAGGACATGGATAAAGCCCCCACCCTGCAAGACCTCGTCCAACACACCCTCCTCCACGCCATATTCTCAAGCAACCTCGACATCCTCCTTGACCTCGTCCAATCCAACCTCATCGCCCCTCTCGGCTCCTCCCCTGTCACGGAGAATCTACTCTACTGTGCCACGAGGTGCGGCAACGTCTCGGCGTTCCGTACTCTGCTAACCATAACACCCAACTTTGATCACCTCCACAGCGCCGCCAATGTCCTCAGATTCCTCCTCAATGCCGGCCCCGGTCACGCGACCCTTGCTATGGTCGAGATGTTCCTCGCCTACCTGGACGAGCGGGGCCTCGCCTCAGCCGCCGTCAACTTCCAAACGTCCGCTTCCTGCGCCTCTGACTGTGAGGCTGAACAACACGAACACGTCTTCAACTCGAGTGCGCTCTGGAACGCAGTCAAGGCGGAAAGCTTTGAGGCCGCGAGGCTGGTTGCCCCGTACGTAGTATTGACGGATCATACTAACTCACGTCGTCATCTGCGACAGGCGACGACGCTCTACTATGTTCTGTCGTCAACACCGCGGGGGCACGTCCTACGGCAGGTAGAGTTCTTGCTTGGATTAGAGGGTGGGCATGCCGCGTTTGAGTGTAACCCGTTGAAGAAGGGGAACGTGCTGCATATTGCGGTTGACAAACACGGTCAGTGGATCATCAGACCCCCCAACCCCAACCCCAACCCTTCTATTTATCGATGGGAGTTTTTTATTAGTCTTGAGACTTACCCTCATCTTTCTCTCGCAACTCGTAGACGAATACAGCAGTCCATCAGAGTTTCGTCACGTCTTTGAAGCTTTGCTCGAAGAGTTCGGCAACGACGGCGACATTGACTCCTTGGACGACGGCGGCATGACTGCGCTCCACCATGCCGTCAACACGTGCTGCCCGGATGCGGTCGAACTGCTGCTTGAATGGGGAGCTGACAAGCGAAAGAGAACTGGACCCGAGTGCTCCTGTCTTCCCAATGGCTTTGCCTACGATCTAGCCATTTCCCAGTTCATGACACGGTATCGAGCCATTTTGAAGGATCAGAATACTAGTACTATCACCCGCCGCCCAGAGGAAGAAAAGGAGGATGAGGATAAGGATAAAGAAAAAAAGGAAGGAGAGGAGTCATCGCGGCCATATTTGTTGCGCATCTCCCGGTCTCGGCCAAAGGCTCCCCTCGAGACGGATCTTATCCAGATGAAAATGCAGCAGCTGACCCCATGTATTCACATGCTCGCGCTGCTTTCTGAGAAGGCTGCTTCAAATGAGGATAGGGAGGATGAGTTCCATGTTCAAGACGAAACGGGAAATGAAGCGACACTGGTCGGCCTCGTCCCTTGCAGAGATACGTTCGAGGCGCGACCAGTATTGGACCTAGATGACAAAGCGGTTAGTGGCGAAGAAGACGGGGTGGAAGAGACTTCGACGGCGAACATTTCCGAGCAAGCACAAATACACCAAGACGGCAGCAGAATGGAAGTAGATGCGTGGGTACGCTGCCGAATGGGCGACCACGTGTACCTTGTTAATCTGAGCGAGATCGAGGAGAACTCCCAACAGGACGGGAAGCAACAGTCTGGCCCATGGTGCTGGTTGATTGCAAAAGAGAGCCTCCGTTTTGCCTCATTGATTGGTAGGCATTGTGTGCGGATCGAACTTGCAGCGGTTGTCGGCGAGGACGAATCAGGGAGAATGTGGTGAAGTTTATCTGGATAAAAAGGGAGCAATATCTTGAATCTAGGTATCTCGACATAGCGTCAAGATCTTTGCTTGTTTGCTGTTGGAGGTATGTATGTCGAGCACTTGTGTTGTGTTGTTGCATGTTGTGTATGTATGTTGTGGAAGGTAGGGTGTGGCTAGTGTGTGTGTGGCCAATAGTGTGACCAGATAGAGGAGAAAAAGTGGATCACAATGGTGGTAAGATTGTATGAAGACTGTGATTGAAGGTGGAAGATTGAGGAGCGTCTGGATTATAAGATTTTAATAAAAGGTTAAATAATTTTTTATTAAAAATATCTATTTATTATATATGTTTTCTTTAATATAGTATATGGCTGGGTGACTGGGAAATGGGATGGGCAGGTTGCCAAAAGCACACAAGATTGACGCGGAGATCGAAGGCATTTTTTTGCTTCTCGAAAACGCGCTATGGGAGGTATCAGAGGCCAAGGCCACAATGCAATGTGCATGCATTCTAAGGGCACACTTTCCCTTTCACTTCACGATTGGGTCGGTGGCGCAATATGTGGGAATATATGGGGCGTCAGTTTGTCGTTCATGTGGAAGTCGCGGCCTGGACTTGTTGGACTCCCAACAGTTGAACTGTTGGGGTTCGAAACTTCGAGTCGCAAGTTCAGACAAACCAGAGTCACATTCGCAGGCTGCATCTGCCCGTACTCGTTGCACTGACGTGGGAAGCCTCGACATCGTCAAGGTGCCTCCATTCCTGAATACCAAGCACCGTTGCGTTTTGACATGGACTCGGAAATGCCGACCGATTCAGAAGTTTAGAGGCAGAAACCGACCAACTTCGCTCAATTTGCACGCCCTAGGAGGCGGCTCTTTGGTTTGGCATCTTGCAACTGTCAAAACCCCACCGACTCGGGAAGCTGAGGATGTTGCTTGAAGCCGGAGCCGACCCCTACATGTTAGCACCACCGGCGTACCTCTCCTTATTATTAGCCATATACTTTGTGGGATTTGTTGCCACTCTTTAATCTTAGTGCTTGAGTCTGGGGGGCGGACTACAGTCAAGGAGGTACTGAGTGGGCCACAGGTGGATGGAATTCGGTTTATGCGGCAGTCAGATAATTACGATAATTAATGTTCAGCTCCCCGAGGAAATCAAAGTCATTGCAGACGCTGATGATAATATCTAGAATAAAGCTTCATCCTCTATCGAAGACGGAATCTTTGAGGGCAGGAAAAGGGCGTCATTTTGAATTCTCAGGACGATGAAGGACAAACACCATCACATTAATATACCGTGCGTCACCGGCAGCTTGTCTCCGCGCGAGTGATACTGAAACTGGGAGCTGGGCATGACAGCGAATATTCTCGGGGTCTTACTCCATTAATGTACGCATACAGGAGTGGTTTTGATGAGTTGGTGTCTCTTCCTAAGTCGAACGGCGGTCATCTATCTCCCGAGAAACCTTTACTCAATTGGCAAACAGTGATGGCGCTAGCGGCTGCCCTCAAACACTCCATCGAAACTGGCGGCCTTGATACCTGCCAAACACTATTCCGCCAAGGGTGCTCACTGAATGCAAGGATGCCCAAGTGCCTGGCCTATACTCCGTTGCTGCTGGCTATCGAACTCATGGAGTATCATACTGTGACCTGGCTCATTGACAGCGGCAACAGCATCTTGCCTGTTACCTTTCACAATCGTACTACTAGTCACGTCGCTGTCTTGCGGGCCCACGGCTGGGACGTCATCTGCAACGAGCTGCTTTGCTTAGCTATGGCAGACCACGATGCACGCCAATACCTGTCTTTGTGCTTATCAAAGGTTCCTCCCTCTGATTTTGAAAATCTTGAGCAAAGTACAGGCGCCAATTCTCTCGTCGCCGCCATCTTGAATAATAACATGGAAGGTCTAGGGACTTTGGCGGGGATCGATCTTTGCGGGCGTAATTAATTAGATCCATAGTCACTTGGCCTTCGCACAGAGTAGAGACAGATTTTGCCAATTTTACGAAGGTTGTACGGCAACTTCACCAGCAGCATCCAAACGAGACGATTCGGTCATACTTGCATATGTGGCATCCGGAGGACAACAATCTCCTGTGTGACGCCGCATCTGCCAGCTCACCCGAGGCTGCCGAGGCTCTTCTTGCGATCGGCTGCGACATCGAGTCTGAGGGCCACCGCGGGACGGCCTTGATCGGGGCCTGCGCTGCTGGGGCCATGGACGCAGTCAAACTCCTTGTTCGGCGAGGCGCAAGTATCCGCACCTTATCAAAAGAGTGTGCTGAGAAGAGCGCTATGGCAACTGCTAAAGGTCATCCGAAGATAGCCGACTGGCCCCTTGTCTATCGCTTCACCGAGCAATACAAGATTGAGAACTTCATTGCCACAGATGGCAACCGCGTCGTTCGCCCGTGGAGTGGGCTTGGAACAAGGGAGTTTTGTTTGGTGATGATCCACGAGAAGCGTTGGGATGAGTCAATCCTTCAGTTTGCTACGCGTTTGCAGGAGCTAAGACAAGATCTTCGTGGCAAGGTGGTGTGGTAACAAGGACAGTTTGCAATGACAGGAAGACGGCGTGAGAAAGTCACAGGGAAGCAGATCCCTTCATCAGCGGCGTTCATGACAAGCAGCAGCACATACGGTTTTCGGGTTGACCTTCGGCGATTTTCTTTTCGTTCCTCCTCCAGGTACGAATTTATGAGAAAGTTTGTGCCAATTCTCCTATGATCATGATCATGTCAATAATTATTCTTTCCAGCCAGCATTCAACATAATGGTCGATATCAACCTGAGTATGGAGGCTCGGGCCATAAGGAAGGGGCATCCCACACAGTGCCTAAACGCTTGCAATGCGATATTGCTGTGCCTACCTGCTCATTGTTAAGGCAACTTCTATTCCTTTTCCGCATAGCGAGAACCCTATAAAGTATAGATGAAATCTTAGGACGCTCTCTCGATTTTCCCTTAACGATCTCAGTTTATATTATAAGCGCTTAGGCACCGCGTTGATGCCCCTTTCTTTTGGCCCGAGCCACTGTAAACGGGGTGTCAGCTGGCTCGGCTGTCCACAGTCAGCTGAGCTTCGCAACCAGCAAGAACCCGCAATGACATAGATGGAGGCAACCCGTCCCTGGCGATTCCTGAACAAACGGTGTGAGGCGGTCCGTGCCAGAAGATTGACAACCGTTGACGAGTTACTTAACTATGGATGGAAAAGAGGCATGTGCCTTTAGACGCGTAGCCCCATTAACAAAGCGGTGGCAATATCCCAGCATGGATATTCTATTATCGGTCCCTCAGCCCCCTGGCCGCGTATCTGAACATATATTCCTGGATCATCGAGTTGATTGTTCACGAAAGACTTGGCTTCAGGGGTATATTGAACTTCCTGATAAAGACGCCAGGCAGCCATTCTCCAAAGGCTACGATGCGGCCCGTTGCAGATGAAAAGCAATAAAGGCCGTCGGAATGATTGCCAAGGGGCAACCGATGCGGTTTTCAACTTCAACCCCTCCCTTTGTTGTTGTGGCTTGGCTCTGCAAGCCAAGGTAGACGGCAAGGCACCCTGCCCTGAGCGCTTTTGCTGACAGGCGGGGTTGGGTGGTTGCCAAGGGACTGGATTGAGAACAGAGTGTGAGCAGCCTGTCCAGTCTCGCGAGGCGGAGGCAGAGTTGAGCGGATTGGCTGATCCGGACTCCAAATCGGCGCATAAGCTCGCATCGCGTCCCACAACATCAGGCCCAACACACCACGCTCAGATATGCTGGTCAGTGGTGAGTCCTTTTGCCAAGATCCGACAAACCCGACTTGCCAAGTCAACCCAACCCCAACCGATTTGCTTGCTGGAGCTGCAGCTGGAAAGATAGTGATCCACAGGAGCGGCGATTTGCAGCGACTTCATTCCCGTCCATAGGCAACTGACAGCTTGCCGTAGCTTGAACATGGCGCTTGACTCCACCCTGGCCGAAACAATAAACCAGACTCAGCCACAACCATGATGACGAAACTCGCGCATCTTGTCGGGTAATCTACCTTCCTTTTTTTATCGCGTGGGAATCTTGGCGGCATTGGGAACAAACGGTGGGAAAAAAAGTCTAGGCAACAAAACTGTAATTTTGTATGTCGTCCAACCGTCTGGGTG
The DNA here is from genome assembly GCA_027569635.1 of Lasiosphaeriaceae sp. G1095. Classification (NCBI taxonomy): domain Eukaryota; kingdom Fungi; phylum Ascomycota; class Sordariomycetes; order Sordariales; family Lasiosphaeriaceae; species Lasiosphaeriaceae sp. G1095. Next base: position 7,184 of record JAPDFK010000204.1, on the reverse strand, counting down.
CCACTCCGACAATGCGAGCGTCAGAATGGTGGCAAGGCCACTTGTCAGAGAAGCACCTTGCACTCCGCAATCATATGTCGGCTTCGGTGTTCCAGACTGAAAAGAAACTCTAAAAATTAGTCGCCGCGAGAACAAGACGATTTATGACTCAAGGTTGACTGTGAGGCGAGTTGGAAAGCAAGTGCTGGGTGGGCTTGGGAATCGAGCCAACACCAAAAACCATGGCAACCGGAAACAAACATTTTTTTGCCCAGAAAATGATGGACGCCAAGGTCGCGGGTTGATTAAATTCCTGTCATCGATCTGAACGACCGTCGACTGGAGGTGCCTTGCCTTTTTTGGAGACGAGGCGGGGGCCGGGGCGTGCCAGATTGGCGTCGAACCATTGGCTGCGAGCAATCCCCCCCCCCCCCCCAATTTTAAACTTTCCCGCTGTGTGGGAGGCCTCCCCCCGATGGGAAAACAAAACTTCACCATGATTCTCCGTAAGCATGGGTAATTTGTTTCATGTTTCCGCCGCAACGCCGCCCTCGTGCCATATTTCTTCTCTGCAGTCGGAATCGCTCTCCCGCCGCTGGCCGCCAGATCGGGCTTCTGGGAGGAGGCATTCTTGTCGCGGGGTCGCCCGGTTGGGTTTCAACAGCCCAATTGACCAATGGCTGCCCAGCCGACGCCTTTTTTTGTGTTGCGCTGTGCTTTTGGGCTTATGGTCTTTGGGCTCCAAGACGTCAATTGGAAGGCGGGGAAACTGGGGGGCACCACTAAAATTATACCTTTTTTTCACATCAGATGATCGCACATTCTATACATAACGCGCATGGCTGGGACGAGCTAGTAGAGTGTATAATAGCAGCAAATCATGTTGTCAAGCGTGTGTACCTTTTTCACCAACAATCACCGTTTTCTTGGCGGGACAAGTCACCAGAGTTTGCAACCAAATTCGGGCGTTTGTGCTCAAAGCCAAACCAACACATCAACCCCGCCAAGAATGCCCGGCAAAGTCCACACAGGCCTAGAATTTGCTGTCCCGCGCCACTCCTGGCCAGCCAAGCCCTTGCCAAGGCTGCGCCCAGGACTCGCTTCCACAGTGTGCCTCACCGTGCTCTTGGCGGCCAGAGGCGCTGTGCGAATGCATGCCTGCGGTGCACAGCGGGTTTCGACCTGGAGCACAGCACTAATCCCCCCCCTTAGCTCAGGCACCGACACCTCTGTGCGTACAGTATGGACTACTCTTGGGAGCTCGCCAAGCAGCCAAGCTCTTGCAAGCTTATTTCCGAGTGCCTTGTTTTTCATTTTCCAGCGTGGTGTTGCTCTCGTCGTGTCTTCCATGTCCAGATATTGGGTTACTGCCGTGCCCCCAAGTGACGGCACGACTTGCTCTGCTCCTTCTTCTCCATCCTTCCTCTGCATTTTCCATTCTTACTTTCCCCAGATCACACCTGCTACTACCACTTGCCTGAAGAGGCCTCTCTTTCTCTTCTCTTTGTTTTGCCCAACCGGAGTTTTGAGGCTGTGCAAACTATCATCGTCATCGCTGAACGACAAATCCGCCGTCCTTGACCTCTCTTTTACCAACTGCCCCCGAGGGCCAATTTCCGTTTTCTCCCTCTTCAGCTTTTAGCTTCTTTTACTTTGTTGTATGCTCAATTGAGTAGCACTTTTCTATTATTCTTCGCAATGGCGGATTCTGAGCCCGCGCCGCCAACGGCCAAATCAGAGGCAGCACCGAGCAATAAGGTTTGTTTTTCCTTGGTCTTACCTAATTTTTTTTTTCGCGTTGGAGCTTGAGCCTGCTTCCCCACGTTCGGCTCGGCACCGCACCCGGCGGAGGGCAGCCATTTCGTGATCTGCTGCAGCCTTGCTGTCCCACTGGGCCAAACCCAAACAAAAACACTGACATGTCTTTTGACAGCTTTCGAGCTCCACACCCCCCTCACCCAACGACGACGCACCCAGCACAACCACCGCAACACAAGTCGCCAGCACCAGCAGCAGTCCTACCACCAAACCAGCGAAGGGCGGCTTCCGCCTCGACCTCGAAGATGCCTTCACTCCGGATCGCGGTACCGAGGACATGTTTGTTGTCAAGGACAACAAATTCGCCTTCTCCCCCGGACATCTCTCCAAACTGTTCAACCCCAAGAGCCTCGACGCCTTCTACGCTCTCGGTGGCCTGGCCGGTCTGCAAAGGGGTCTGCGCACCAATGTCGAGACCGGCCTCAGCGTCGACGAGACGTCCCTTGATGGCGACGTGATCTTTGAAGACGTCGCGCCAAAGGGCACCCCCAAATACGGCGCCAATGGCAACACCGTCCCCATTCCGAAACCCGACAGCGACCATAAACCACCCCCCTCGGTCCCGCTCCAGCCTGGCAATGCGTTCACCGACCGGCGGCGCGTGTTCAAGGAGAACCGGCTGCCCGAGAAGAAGAGCAAGACGCTGCTGGAACTTGCTTGGATAACATACAACGATAAGGTCCTCATCCTCCTGACCATCGCCGCCGTCGTTTCGCTTGCTCTCGGGCTGTACCAGACTCTCGGCGTGAAACATGATCCCAAGGAAGGCGCAAAGGTGGAATGGGTCGAAGGTGTGGCCATCATGGCCGCCATCATCATCGTGGTGGTGGTGGGAACCGTCAACGACTGGCAGATGGAGCGCCAGTTCAACAAACTCAACAAGCAGCACAACGATCGTACCGTCAAAGTTATCCGCTCGGGCAAATCGGTCGAAATCTCGGTATTTGACATTATGGTTGGCGATGTGATGCATCTCTTCTCGGGCGATCTAGTGCCGGTCGACGGTGTATTTATCAACGGCCACGGAGTCAAGTGCGACGAGTCTTCAGCCACGGGTGAGTCGGATCTGCTCAAAAAGGTTAGCGCCGACGAGGTCTTTGCTGCGGTAGACGAGGTGGCCAAAGGAGGCCCTGCCCGTGCCGACCTCACCAAGCTCGACCCTTTTATCATCTCGGGAAGCAAGGTCAACGAGGGAACCGGTACCTTCTTGGTGACTGCCGTTGGTGTAAACTCCAGCTATGGCCGATTGGCTATGACGCTGCAAGACGACCAGGGTGACACGCCCCTCCAGACAAAGCTGAACTCGCTCGCGGACTGGATTGCCAAGGTCGGCGGCGGTGCTGCTCTCTTGCTCTTCATCGTCCTGTTCATCAAGTTCCTTGCCGGCCTGCCAACGAATACCACCTCGCCAGACACCAAGGGCCAGGCCTTCCTGCGGATTTTTATCACATCCGTCACAGTCGTTGTTGTCGCTGTCCCCGAGGGTCTGCCACTTGCTGTCACTCTGGCTCTCGCGTTTGCTACCACTCGCATGATGAAGGACAACAACCTAGTCCGTGTCTTAAAGGCCTGTGAGACAATGGGTAATGCGACTACCATCTGCTCTGACAAGACGGGAACTCTCACGCAAAACAAGATGACGGTGGTCGCGACAATCGTCGGCAAGAGCATCAGCTTTGGCGGGGCGGATGCCCCCCTTGACGACGAGGCGGCCAAAATCGCTAAGCCTGCCGCCAACTTCGTCCCGAATGTCCCCATTGCCGATTTCGTCAAGGGTCTCAGTGACTCATTCAAGAAGCTTTTGGTCCAGTCTAATGCCGTCAACTCGACTGCGTTCGAGGGCGATGCCGATGGTGAGAAGACTTTTATCGGGTCAAAGACCGAGGTTGCCCTGCTTACCCTGAGCCGAGACCACTTGGGCTCTGCGCCTGTCCAGGAGGAGCGTACCAACGCCAACGTCGTTCAGGTCGTCCCCTTCGATTCCGCCAACAAGTACATGGCTACTGTCGTCAGCCTGCCCAGCGGATCCTTTCGCGCCTACGTCAAGGGAGCATCCGAGATTCTGCTGTCCAAGTGCACTCAACTTGTGACTGAACCCAGTAGCGACGAGCTGAAAACGACTCCTCTGACGGACGAGGACCGAGAAATGCTCTTGGAGACGATTACTTCGTATGCTGGCCAGACGCTGCGTACCATCGGCTCCTCGTACCGCGACTTTGAGTCGTGGCCGCCGCCAGAGCTCGCTGGGCTGGAGGAACTGACGGCTGCTGAATTCAACAAGGTGCACGAGAACATGACTCTGGTTTCCATTTACGGCATAAAGGACCCGCTCAGGCCCCAAGTCAAGGGCGCCATCAAGGACTGCCAGCGTGCTGGTGTCTACGTACGCATGGTGACCGGAGACAATCTTCTTACGGGCCGCGCTATCGCCAGAGAATGTGGAATCTACACGCCCGAAACGGGCGGCATCGCCATGGAAGGACCTGTTTTCCGCCGCAAGACTCCCGAGGAACTCAAGGAACTCGTTCCGCATCTCCAAGTGTTGGCTCGATCGAGTCCTGAAGACAAGCGAATTCTGGTCAAAACCCTCAAGGACCTGGGCGAGACTGTTGCCGTCACCGGTGATGGAACAAACGATGCGCCTGCGCTGAAGATGGCCGATATTGGCTTTGCCATGGGTATTGCCGGTACCGAGGTGGCCAAGGAGGCAGCTGCTATCATCTTGATGGATGATAACTTTGCTTCTATTGTCAAGGGTATTAGCTGGGGCCGTGCTGTCAACGACGCTGTCAAGAAGTTCTTGCAGGTATGTCAAATATTCTGGCTTCCGAGTTTTGGTGAGATTGTTTACTAACCTAACCATTATTCACGCAGTTCCAACTCACCGTCAACGTTACAGCCGTGGTCTTGACTTTCATTTCTGCAGTCGCTAACGACGAAGGAAAGTCGGTCCTCAACGCTGTCCAACTTCTCTGGGTCAACCTCATCATGGACACCTTTGCCGCGCTCGCTCTGGCCACCGACCCGCCAACTCCGTCTATCCTTAACCGCAAGCCCGACAGAAAATCAGCGCCCCTGATTACGCCGGGGATGTACAAGATGATCATTGGCCAAGCCATCTGCCAGCTCGCAATTACACTCGTCTTGAACTTTGGCGGCCCTGGACTACTTGGGTACGATCTGGCGGACGAGGATCAGACGAAACATCTCAATACGCTCATTTTCAACACCTTTGTGTGGCTGCAAATCTTCAACGAACTAAAGTGAGTTGGCCTTCCCTCACAAACGCAGCATATTTACAGAATTAACCTCTCGTGTAGCAATCGCCGCCTTGACAACAAGCTCAATATCTTTGAGGGAATCACCAAAAATCCTCTCTTCCTTATCATCAACCTGATCATGATCGGCGGGCAAGTTCTCATCATCTTTGTTGGCGGCGCTGCATTCCAGGTCGACCCACTCACTGGCAAGGAATGGGGCCTGTCTATTGGCCTGGGTGCCATCTCACTACCATTTGGCGTCCTGATCCGCTTGACACCCGATGCCTGGTTCGCCGCGTGCATTCCGAAGCTACCATGGCTCAAGAGGTGGCTCAAGAAGCGTGAGGAGAAGAAGGAGGCCAAGAAGGCCGAGAAGAAGAAGCTTCGTGATGCTGAGAAGGCGGCCGCAGATGGCGGTGTCAAGGGCGAGAGGGAGTCTTCTGACGATGAGTTTGTAGCGCCAACCCCGCTACGAACCCTAACCTCGATTCGCGGAAAGCGTGCCGAGTCCAACGTGCGACGCAGCTTGAAGCAATACATGAAGGACCAGAAGAACAAGGCCAAGGCCAAGGCACATGATGTTGTGTCTGGCTCCAAGACGGACGTTAGTGCTGGTGGCCATGGGCCGGTGCATAAGTCTGTTTTTTTTTTTTTTTTTTTTCATTTTTCTTGTTTTGTCCCCCCCCCCCCCCCCCCTTTTTTTTTTAACTTGGGATCGGATTTTTGATGGTGCAGCGCAATATTACAAGGAGATACCCCGGGGCACAAGAAACTTTTGGTCCTTTTGGTTTGCAAAAACTATGTCGGGGTTACGAGTTACTACATGTATTCATACCACTTCCCTTGTGTTGGATTCCGTTTTAATATTACATATGAAGCATAGTTAGTTTTTGTAAATACTCATTGGATAGTGTTGGAGAACCTTATTACTATTGTCGATGTTGTGAGAGCTTAACTGGTGAGTTGGAAGTAACAGGAGCCTGGGAGGGGGGATCTGAGTCTTTTGGTGGCTGATATTGGACAGCCTCTGACGGGGCTAAAACAGCAGTGCACCAGTTCATTAGGGTTTAGTCGGTTCTTGAAAACGCCATCACACCAAACTTCCTGACTTTACACTCAAACCGCCAGTTATTTGCGGAAAAGAAGTATATTACTGTAGTCTTTAGGTTCATTTCTTCGCGATGCTCCCGTTATCTTTTTAATTCCTTTCGTGTTTTGGCTGTTAACCTATATAATGATTTCAGTTTGGGCCCAAGATCCCCGGCAACTTAGCAAACTACCAAGTAGGTCCATGTATCTGGCAATTAAACAGGGACTGGATTGGTAGGCACTTTCCTGTGAACCAACCTCATGTGCCGAAATATGGAAATTTGCCTCGCGGTGGCTACCATTGGATGTCACCGCTATTCCCCAACCACACATATCACGTTGGTCAATTTCCAATGGCCATGTCGAATGCTCGTGACTTGTACCCAGTGGTGTCAGTTGACATGAATATGTGTCTTGGGGCGGCCCTAACTTGCCTACTCACTGACAGACAGACCATTGTAGCAATAATATATTCATCACTCGTATTTGTCGCGGTGTTCCTTTCCTAGTTGAGAATTAAAAAGACCCTTGACAACTTGCTGGCTAAGAGTACTTCCCTTGGGTACGTGGACTATATCTTTTAACATCGTCACTGGCTAACTATTTAAAGATGACCGTTGGATTCTAAGGATAGGTAAGGTACCTAGTAGTTTGACTTTCGGTTACTGAATATAGTTCCTCTCTTTGGATAACGAATAACAGCAAAAAATGGTAAAAAGTTGATCGCGATAATTGGAAGCTGAATGTTAATGACGTTCCGGAGAGAGATATATATTATGTGGATAGATACTTAAGGGACGTTGGTGGTGTCTCGGTGACTTGGGTTTGAAGAAAGGAAACAAGATGGATGGGTTAAGTCGGGGGGGGGGGGGGGGGGGGGGGTTTTTATCGGTCTTTTTTAATGGGAATGAAAAAAAATGTTTTTTTGTGAAATTTTAGGTAAATTTATAATTATATTTTTCACAAACACAATAAAAAAAAGTTTTTGTGAAAATTAAAATAAAAAAATAATTATAATTGTATGTTAATAAAAATAAA
>JAPDFK010000203.1:0-84497 GCA_027569635.1 Lasiosphaeriaceae sp. G1095 | reverse complement strand
CCCCCCCCCCCCCCCCCCCCCCCCCCCCCCCCCCCCCCCCCCCCCCCCCCCCCCCCCCCCCCCCCCCCCCCCCCCCTGTCACATCTCCCACCCTATCCCCCATTTTTATATTTCTTTTTTTTTTTGTTTTTTTGTTTTCTGAGTTAGTTTTTTTTTACATTTCTTTTTTTTGTTACCTGGAAGCACAATCCCCACCCCCCCCCCCCCCCCCCCCCCAAAAAAAAAAAAAAAAAAAAAAGTTTTATTTTTTAAAGCCTGAGGGGAAAATATTAAGGAGATTAGGATAGGCAAATTAAAACGGCCTCGGAAAATTTTTTTTGGGGGTTTCGACAGATCAAGTCGTTTGTCTGTAAATATATCGGGCGGCATTCTAAACAACTAAATAGAGCACACAAGAGAATGTACACAAACAAAGCAAACTTCGAATTCGTTTTAAGTGTGCATGAACTTCACATCAGGGTTATTTTTTGGGACTGGATATATATATATATATGTATATGTATTTGGGCGACTAGTAGTGGTTGACTACATGCATCTAGCCTACTTCGTTCTGGAGCGGAAAACCCCGTCAGAATGAAGAACCTCGCCAACACACTGAGTGGTTGGTGAAGTCGGTCTCAAATCCTCTGTCTCTTGGCCAAGAACATTGCAACCTTGTTGAAGATGCCGTTTGCAGCCCCATGGCTCTAATCCGAACCTGTCTGGCACAAACACCAGACCCCTAATAAAGAAAATGGTATTTTTATCCCCTCTGTGACCGCTAACGCCTTGTTGAGAATGGCGACCCCCTGTATCATTATGCTAATGCTGTTGAAAACAAAATCCGGATTTTCCCCTTGCCCACCAACGCCAAGTTGAGAGTGGCGCTCCTTGAGGTATCATCGATATAGTTACCCTTTGTTTTTTTTTTAAAAAAACCGTACTGACCCCAAAATGCTAATGCTGTTGAAACACGAAAAAACCGGACACATATACAAACCCGTAGTTTGACATTACGCCAAATTAGGCCTTGTTCTTGTACTGCTCACGGAAATACTTGGCGGCGTTGACCATGTGGGTGAGGGCACCCTTGACCTCATCCCACTTGCGGGTCTTCAGACCGCAATCGGGGTTGATCCAGAGCTGCTCAGGGCGGACTATTGTGCAGTTAGCATCTGTTCTATTCACCTCCGACCCAAGGGCAAGCGGTAGGAACGCAGGAATGTATCTAGACTTACGGAACTCGAGCATCTCAGAGATACGCTGCTTGAACTCGGCTTCGGAAGGAATACGGGGGCTGTGGATATCGTAGACACCTAAGAGTCATACCAGTTAGGATAAGTCCGCTATCGGACTGTGCTTCCCTATGGGAAAGTAGAATAATCCGGGTATGACGTACCAGGGCCAATGTGACGGGGGTAATCTTCGTCAATGAAGACCTTAAGGAGCTTGGCGTCAGACTTGGAGTTCTCGATGGAGAGAACATCGGCATCCAAAGCGGCGATGGCTACCTCGGAGTTAGCAAGAGGTCCCCTGATTCAAGTCGCAAACATGCCAATAAAAGACCCCGTGGCTAGTACGGGTATAACGGAAAGCTTACCATGGAAGAAGTCCTGGAACTCGGAGTAGCAGAAGTGAGAGTGGATCTGGGTGGAGTCCTCAACACCAGCGGTGGAGAGCTTGAAGCTGTCGACAGCCCACTTAAGGTAGGCATCGCGCTCGGATCCCTTGCGGAGAGGAAGGCCCTCACGGAGGGCAGGCTCATCGACCTGGATGACAAAGATGCCGTTCTTCTCAAGATCGATGACCTCGTCACGAAGGGCAAGAGCAAGCTGTTGGCACTGGACGGACTGGTGAACGTCGTCACGGGGGAAAGACCACCGGAGGCAAGTGACGGGACCAGTAAGCATGCCCTTCATGGGCTTCTTGGAAACCGATGCAGCGTACTTGGACTCCTTGACGGTCATGGGGAGAGGGCGAGAGATGTCGCCGACAATGATGGGGGGACGGACACAGCGGGAGCCATAAGACTGAACCCAGGCGTGGGTGGTGAAGACGTAGCCGGTAAGGCGCTCGCCGAAGTACTGGACCATGTCGTTACGCTCAGGCTCACCGTGAACGTAGACATCAAGGTCAAGCTCATCCTGGATGGAGATAGCGAGATCGATCTCCTTCTTGATGAAGTCGTCGTACTGCTCCTCGTTGATCTCGCCCTTGGTGAACTTGCTGCGCTGAACACGGATCTCCTGAGTCTGGGGGAAAGATCCAATGGTGGTGGTGGGGAAGAGGGGAAGCTTGAGGTGCTCCTTCTGCTGAGCGTAGCGGGTATCGAAAGGAGACTTGCGGAGGTGCTCCTCAGGAGTAACCGCAGCCTGGCGCTCCTTGACCTTGGGGTCGTTGGTGCGGGTGGACTCGGAACGCGCCTTGATAGTGGCGGCGTTGGCATCGAGCTCGGCACGGACGGACTCGGGGTCAGTCACAGCCTTGGCAAGGATGGCAACCTCCTTGGTCTTCTCGGTGGCAAAAGAGAACCAATCGTAAACCTCAGCAGGAAGCTTCTTCTCGCTGGCGAGGGTGTGAGGGGTGTGGAGGAGGGAGCTGGAAGTGGCAACAATGACACGGTCGGCGCCAAGGACATCGATGGCAGTCTTGACCAGCTTGATAGACTTAGAGAAGTTGTTCTTCCAAATGTTGCGGCCGTCCACGACACCAGCAGACAGGATCTGCTTGCGGCCGAGCTGCTTGAGGACGGGCTCGAGCTGCTCCGGGTTGCGGGCAAGGTCGACGTGGATACCCCGCACGTTGGCGAAAGCGGGGAGAACATCAAAGTTGTGGACGATGTCACCGAAGTAGGTGGCAACGATGATAGAGGGAGCAGCGTCGCCGAGGGCGCTGAAGGTGTCATAGGCAGGCTGGAAAGCAGCCTTGACCTCGGGCTTCAGATCATAGACAAGGACGGGCTCGTCAATCTGGACGCTCTCAGCGCCGGCAGCCTTGAGGGCCTTGAGGAGCTCCACGTAGACGGGCACAAGCTTGTCGAGGAGAGTGATAGGATCGACGGAGGAACCACGGTCGGCCTTGCCGAGAGCAAGGAAAGAGACGGGGCCGACGAGGACGGGGCGGGTGATGTAGCCAGCCTCCTTGGCCTCGAGGAACTCGCGGACGGGCTTAGGGTCCTGGGCAAGGGAGAAAGTCTGGTTGTCTTGGAGGGTGGGCTTGACATAGTGATAGTTTGAGTCGAACCACTTGACCATCTCAAGTGCAGGGACATCTACACCGCCCTTTTGATGGCCACGGCCCATGGCGAAATACTCGTCAATGGGGTCGAGCTTCTGGGAAGTGTACCGCTCGGGAGCAGCCTGTATTGCAACACGTCAATTGACAAGTTCGGACACACGAGAACAGAGAACGGCGCCGCTTGTTACTCACATTGAAGAGCTGGATGTGGTCGAGAACATGGTCGTAGTGGGCAAAGTCGTTGGAGGGGATGATGTCGACGCCGTTGTCCTTCTGGATCTTCCAGTGGGCGAGACGGAGCCTCTTGCCCTCAGCAAGGAGCTCGGCCTGGGAGAGCTTGCCACCCCAATAGGCCTCATTGGCCTTCTTGAGGTCGCGAAGGACTCCGATACGACTTTCCTCGACGTTAGCCAGTGCCCAACATGCCAAGGAGTTGGGTCAATCGGACGGGAGTCGGGCAAACTTACGGGAATCCCAAAACGGAGGACTGAACCATTTTGGAAATGAGGCGGGGGAGGGGTCTAAGTGTTATGATGGAAAGCAGAGCAGAATGGTGCTATTGGCCTGTTTCCTGTTCAGGTCAGGCAGAGAGGAGGAGGATGAGAGAGGGATGAATGGGAATGGGAGAAAGAAAGAGGAAAAGGAGGGGGGAGGGGGAGCAAAGCTTAAGAAAGAAACGAGAGCTGCGGTGTAAGAGAGGAGAGAGAAAATGAGCTGTCTCTGGAATGCCCCGGGACCGGTGGGCCCCCCCCACCAACCAGCTGGCTTCGGCGCCCGACCGCTCGCAAGTCCCCTCGTTTTTTATGGCCTGTGGTGGGGAGCAAAACCAAAATTCCCGCGGGGCATCAGCTCGGGCAACTGAAACTGTTAGTGTCCTCGGCGAAAAGGACTGCGGCACCCTATGTTGTGGAGGGATGATGTGATTGAACCCCCGCCAGACCTGAGAGGTAGCCCGGATTTTTTGGCCCAGGGGATCAGCTCCGGGAACCGGGTACGTTCTGGCGGGGCACGCTCAACTGCATCGGGAATAACCCTGTCAGGCCTAGCTGCCCCATATTTTCTATACACTCCGTTGGAGACTCCACTCCTCCGGAAGATAATATTACCGAGCTGTGCAATCTGAACGCTCAGATTTGGGTGGGGCACTGGAGACTAGTGAAATTTGGGCTGACCCCCTCGGGACATGCGACAATGATGGCGCAGCTGGATTCCAGTTCAGCCGAAAGGAGTCTGTGTTGAGTGCTGCTGCTGCTCCTCACTGCTCAGTGCGTTTGCCCAGCCCGCCAATCGCTGTAGCCACACCATAACTGCGTGCGGCCGCCTCGCAAGCACTTCGTCATCAACCATCTGCGAAGTGTGCTCCTCTCCTAATCTTCGTTTTTTTCATCCGTAGCTGGTTTTTGCTATCCCTATTAAGTTTCCCTAACGTTGTCTCCCTCACGCAAATCCCGCAGTCGCGCGCACCTGGCCGAGCTTTGTCACGGTTGCTTGGCGGTGTTTTGGACGTCACATCTGCTGGCCTCCTTTTTTCTACGCGACCCCGACCGCCGCCCTACCCATTACCCATCATAATATTTCTTTAACATGTACACGAATCCCAACTCGTTCCTCGGTGGCAACAGCCTGCGCCCTGGACAGCAACAGCAATATGGCGCCCCCTTCGGCGCGGGAGTTGGCCAGCAGCAGCAACAACCTCAACAGCAGCAGCAGCAGCCCGGCCAATTCGCTCCTCAGCAGCAGCCCACCGGCTTTGGCCAAGCTCCGCTCCAGCAGCAGTACACTGGTTTCCCGGGCTTGCAGCAACCGCAGGGCCCCGGGCAGCTCCAGCAGCAGTACACCGGCTTCGTTCCCGCCCAGCAAGCGAATTTCCAGTCTGGAGTCCCGCCCATGCCGGCGATCCCTTCTCAGTACCAGCAGCAGCAGGCATCTTTCGCCCCAGCGCAACCACAATCTCAACCTCAAGTGCAGACCGTAGCGCCGCCTTCTGCGCTCGTCAAGCCCCAGCCAACTGGCTTCAGCGAGATGGCCGCTTCTTTCCAGCCGGCCGGCTCGGTGAAGCCCAAGGGACGGAGGGCCGAGAAGCAAGCATCAAAAATTCCAAACATTCGCCTCTCGTTTATCACAGCACAGGACCAGGCCAAGTTCGAGACCCTATTCAAGTCTGCTGTCGGTGATGGACAAATCACCATGTCTGGAGACAAGGCGCGAGACCTCCTGTTACGGTCCCGGCTTGATGGAGACTCGCTGTCTCAAATATGGTGAGTGATATTTGTGTCGGGGACTCAGGCCCGATGACACGAAAGCTGATCACAAATGGGTAGGACATTGGCCGATACTACGAGGGCGGGACAGCTCCACTTCCCCGAGTTTGCTCTGGCAATGTACCTCTGCAACCTGAAGCTTACTGGGAAGTCGATCCCTTCGAACCTACCAGACAACATTAAGAACGAGGTGTCGAGTATGGTCGATATTATTAATTTCAGCTTAGTAGAGGAGGAAGGTGGAGGTTCTGCTACTACCAACACCCCCAACTTTAGCATGAGACAAAGTACGGCCACTCCTCCTACTATACAGCACCCGCAACCGCAGCCATCGAATGCACAGATTCTTCAGGCTCAGATGACTGGTTTCCCCAGCCAGCAGACTGGGTTTCTGGGCCAAAACCAAGGTCTCCAGGCCCAAGCAACCGGATATCCTCAGGTTACGGGATATGCCGGACCTCGACCCCCCATGCCGCCCATGCCCACTGGATATGGCTCGGGCTTAATGCCCAACTCAGGACCAGGGGGCATGATTGCCCCATTAAACTCGCAGCCTACGGGAAGGCCTGGCCAATGGGGTCTTGTCAACACTCCTGCAACCGGTCTTCCTAACATTGATGCTCTACAGGCGCGTATGATGCCGCAGCAAGGCCGTGAACAGCAGAGTTACACCACCGCCGGATTGCAAGGAAATGCTGTCATCCCTTGGGCTATTACCAAAGATGAAAAGACGAGATACGACTCCTTGTTCCGAGCATGGGATGGTTTGAACAAGGGATATATTGGCGGCGACCAGGCCATTGAAATTATGGGACAAAGCGGCTTGGATAAGCCGGATCTCGAGAAAGTCTGGACTCTCGCCGACCATGGGAACAAGGGTCGTCTGGACTTGGACGAGTTTGCTGTTGCGATGCATCTCATTTACCGAAAGCTTAATGGCTATCCAATTCCCAATCAGCTCCCCGCCGAGCTGGTGCCTCCGTCTACCAGGAACTTGAGCCAGTCCATTGGCACCATCAAGAATATGCTCCACCAAGAGTCCGACTACCGCAAGAACTCGGGTGCAGCTTTGTTGCCGCAAAAGACAGGGGTCAGCTATCTGAAGAGCCACTCGTTCAGGGGTAGCGGGGGTGCTTCTGGCGGTAACCGCAAGGATGGTACGGTTTTCAAGAACAACGATGACGAGGTGGGTTACCGGTCCAGCGCACGTCGTAGACTTGGCACTGGGTCGCCTCGTCCAGACTCTCCATCGTCTGTTACTTCAAATGATGAGTTGACTCTGGACCAACTCCGAAAGAAAATCAAGGAGAAGCAAGTGCTTCTCGATGCTATGGACTTCAAAGACGAAAAATATGCCGAAGAAGACGACATTTTGGATCGACGTGATCGCCGCGAGGCTGAAGAACTTTATCGTCGTATTAGAAGGATCCAGGAAGACATCGACAGCCACCCAGACGCCGCATTGATTGGTGGCGATTCTGATGCTGAGAGAAGAGCCCTGAAGCGACAACTCCAGAATCTCACGGACAAGATTCCCGAGCTGGCGTCCGAGGTTAGGAAGACTGAAAAGGCTATTGCGGACGCGAGACTTGAGCTGTTCCGCCTCAAGGATGCCAAGGCGCATCCCAGCAGCGCTGCTACGGTCATCGGGACTGGTCCTGGTGGCACGGTAACCGAGTCTGACAGACTCAAGGCGCGAGCCAAGGCCATGATGCAACAGCGAACTGCTGCCTTGACTGGCCGGAAGATCGATATTGGTACTGATGATCTGGATGCGCCAAAGCGACTGGAAGAGGAGAGCATCAAGGCGAGGACCGAGAAGGAGAACAATGAGCGCATGGTCCGGGATGTTGAAGATAGCGTACGTGAGTTTGCAAGGGGTGTTGAGGACAATCTAAAGGAAGGTGGCCAAAATTCCTCAACCGAACACGAGAAGCGTCGATGGGAAGATGCCCTTGGCGTTGAGGACGAGGTCAGGGATTTCATTTACGATCTTCAGCGCTCGAGTCGATCCGCTCGCGTCAGGACGCAAGACCGCCAGGGTGGCCGTAAGGCCGCGCAAGAACCTGTCAGGGCAGAGGTACCTCCCTCCACTCGTTTTGATAGTTCTCCTACAAGCTCTCGCACATCTACCCCAACCGCAGCCCCAGCCACTGGGGGCGGTTCGTACTCCTCCTACAAGACAGCGGAGGACCGATCTGCCTTCATCAAACAACAGGCCGAGCAGCGAATGGCTGAGAGACTTGCGGCACTGGGAATTAAGGCTCCCAGTAAGCCCGGTGAAACGGCAGCCCAACGGATGGAACGTGAGAGAGCCGAGCGAGCTGCAAAGCTGCGACAGGCAGAGGAAGAAGATTCTCGGCGAGAAGCTGAGAGGCAAGCAAGACTTGCTGAGGAACATGAAGGGCCATCAACGGTAACCCCGTCTCCGAAAGACGAGGTTAAAAAGCCTCCCCCGCCTCCGAGCAGAAAGGCTGCTAGGGGTGATGACAGGCGACCCGAGGAAGAAGCTGTTGCAAAGAAGTTACAGGAAGAGCGGTTGGAACGAGAGCGTGAGGAGCAGCAGCGTGCTACTCGAGAGCTTGAGTGAGAATCCCCACCATTCCCCCAAAGTTACAGTTTGCTGACCTGACCAAACAGGGCAAGTGCAAGATTTCAAGAAGAGGAGCTGGCCAAAGAGCGCGAAGCGGCCGATGCTCGACTGAAGGCATTGGAAGAGCAAGTTCGTCAAGGCAAACTGAAGAAGGAAGAGGAGAAACGGAAGAAGAAAGCCGCGCTAGCCGAGGCAAAAGAAAAAGAGGCCAAGCTAGCACAGCGGCGGGCTGAGATCGAAGCAGCACGCAAGCGCGAGGAGGAGCTTCGGAGACAGCTCGAGGCAATCGACGACGAGGACAGCTCTTCGGACGACGATGAGGGACCGGAGCAAATCACCCCTCAGGCATCCACGCCGACTTTGGGCGGTAGCCAGGTTGGTAGCCAGGAGCTCGAGCGCAAGTCTACTCCACCGCCAGTCCATGTACTTTCGCCGCCACAGATCACTACGACCAGCCCTTCCGCAGAGACAGAGAGTCGCAATCCATATTTCAGATTGATGACCCAGTCTACAGATACATCGTCTATTCCGGGAGGCCCGCCAGCACCCATCTCGACGGCGCCAGTGGCACCACCACCTCCACCACAGCCGGACGTTTCTACCAACCCATTCCACCGCATGACACAGTCAGCGGCACCAATAGCACCTCCTCCATCTGGGCCTGTGTCTCGAAAGCGACCCGATGACGATGGATGGGGCACTGACAAGGACGATGAGGATGATGATGACTCTGATGACGATAGGCCGGGTGGCCCGAGTGCTACTCACCTGGCGTCCATTCTATTCGGTACTATGGCACCCCCTCGTCCGCTATCTGCGACAGGAGACAGGTTTGCAGCATCCCCTACCTCCCCGATAGCATCACCCATCCAGGAGACATCTGCCCCGCCGGCGCCCCCACCACCGCCTCCGATGCCGAATGCTACGGGTGCCCCGCCACCGCCCCCTCCTCCGCCGCCAATGCCCTTCGCTGGAGCCCTAGCTGCTCCCCCACCGCCTCCCCCAATCCCCGGAATGGCCCCTCCTCCGCCACCACCCCCTCCAATGGGAGATATGCCAGCTCCGCCAACAGCTGGCCGTCCATCAGCTCTCCTCGGTGAGATTCAGGCTGGCCGAGCGCTCAAGAAGACGGCTACACGCGACAAGAGCGGGGCTGCTGTGGCGGGCCGTGTTCTGGGTTAATATAATACTTCATGCGGCTGCAAGGTGCGCTGATATGTAGTGGATAGCGGCCAGTAGGCGGCCACTTGGGGGTGAAGACAATGACAACGAGAGGGGGGAACACAATATCAAGCTGCGATCTCAATGTACGTAGCACGCGGGATGCACTACCTCGTTTACCACGACTCGGCCGCCAGTTTGACGATAGCAAATTCCATTAACCAATGTCTTGCGTTTCTTGTGTAAACAAATGCGATGCCCCTGAACTTATCAAATGCAGTTTGCTCGGTCATACCATCGACAATGCAGCGGCTCTCGTGAACAATAAACTGGGCATTCCACGTCACGAAAGTAGGCCTTGTGACTGCTAGGTCCGGGTATTAACACTTCGAATATGCAGCAGCAGCGGCAGTTTGGGACGCTTGCAAGCATTCCATGCCAACTAAAATGGTTCGAAGCTGCCTGTCCCATTTCATGTGTCGACTGACATTGAGTTTGGGCCCAGAATCACAATACATACATAAATTTATTCTCGACTTGTCATTCATACATTAGATTCGCACTTTTGTAATACCGCTCGGGGCTTGCTCGCTGCATGGATTGCGTCTGCCGTATGCGCGAGGTCGTTTTGCAGCTGCAGTCAACTATGATGAAACACTCGACACGAAGGGAGGGAGGGGTCAATGTGGTTGCAGCTAGCTCGCAGGATGGATGAGGAGGTGGTAGGGGCTGGATGGATATGGACTTCTTTTTTTGGAAAGGTACTTTTTTTGTGATTCCCACTACCAGCGCAGTGTTCTTTCACGTCGTCGGGGACATGGTGGACAGTACTTACCTAGGTAGGTAATTTCTTTGCGACGTTTATGACTATGATGGGATGGGGTTATCTTTATGGAGAGGGTTGAAGGCCATGAGCTTGCAAACCCCCCCCCCCCTACCAATTCATAGTAGAGCGGTCATCGTCAAACCGAATATAAAAATCTTTTCTGAATCGAGAGTCTCTCTCTGCCAGGATATAAATGGAAATCCTTATAGGGCAGGGATAACGCGTTTCTCAACTGGACTCCACTTGCATCGGGGGTGATAGAGACTGGGGGAGGGGCTAACATGGAGCCACCACACATTCCACCAGGGTTTACCTACCTACGATTCTAAATTTGTAATAAAGTACAAGTGGAATGATAACCTCAACCGAGGACGAGGAGCTGCTTACATAGAGCTTTGCCAGGATGTTCTGAGAA
This sequence comes from Lasiosphaeriaceae sp. G1095, assembly GCA_027569635.1. NCBI lineage: Eukaryota > Fungi > Ascomycota > Sordariomycetes > Sordariales > Lasiosphaeriaceae > Lasiosphaeriaceae sp. G1095. Next base: position 74,025 of record JAPDFK010000203.1, on the reverse strand, counting down.
GGAAGGAAAGAAAAAGAGAGCGGATGGAGTGGTTCAGAGGACAAGGCAGGGGTGGGGAGGACGGGCATGGCCACCTGGTCGGAACACTCTTTCCTAGCAGGTTCCTGAGTCAAGTGGCATGCTGATCCAAAGAGGAAATTACCGGTGCCTGTTGCATGGCGAGAGCAAAAACCGGACTTTGAGCCTTGTCCCTGGCTATCCCTACGTTGGAGGGAGGTGTTGTAAGTAGGTAGTCAAAGGTACAAATGGGCTTGGTATGTACATGTCCTTATCCTGCCTACTATACTCTATACGCATCTCGTTCGGTGCGACTCAAAGAGGGACCAATAGTAGAAAGTAAAGCCGACCGGTTGACACTAACTGCTTTCTTGTTCGTTTTTACCTTTAGCAGACAGAACCTGTTATTAAAATTAGCGCTCATCCATGAATCTGTTCTGAAAATCGGAAAAAGACAAAAGCCTCGGGCAAAAGAGCCCGTCGATGCCAAATCGGCGACCGCATGTGCATGGGACTTGAGACTTGAGGTGAGGGGGGGGGCGGGGCGGATGGACCACCACGACGCACGCTGCCGCCAGCTGGGTGTCATCTGTGGATCAAGATGACACTAGGCCCGGTCAACGTTGAGCCAATGATGTCAACTTGTCGATCCAGATCTCAGACGACCACGTCCAGAAGGGGGGCCACTTTGTTGAGGGGAAAGAGATACTTGTACACAAAGAGGTCACACACACGCACTCAACCGTTTTGGCTGCTTTGAATATGACGGAACGAGGGACGAACTAGATGGGCAAGCCTCAGCCCTCATTCATGCTCACTTGAGTACCTATCTTTTCTGCGCGTGGCGGCGGTGAGCGGTTTCTCGAAGAATGGGGTCATATTTCGGTCAAGGGGAGGAAGGAGCTGAAGCAAGCTAAAGAAGGCCTTGATAATGGGCCCTTGGGCAAGCACATTCCTCATCACACACAGCCCAACTCTCTGAGCATTCATGCCGCTCTTTTGCATGTCTCATCAGAATGGTCCAGTGAGGCCACAAGATTCTGAAGCTCGCTGGCGGCGTCATGAACAGCTGAGAGGAGGTGAAGGTGGGGGGGGGGCTCGGATTCGGAGGGAGAGGTTGAGTTGGGATCCCCACACCAGCTTTTGTGGCTGGCTGAGCGCTGTGATTGGCCAGCGCAGCCACTGACGCGCGACTTCCACGCGAAGATTCACGCTTGTGCGGATTTCAATTCCCATAAACAAAAAGCGCGACGCCGCTCCTTCCTGTTGGACCGTCTGAACTCTTTTGGTACCGCCAGTCAGTTCATTGCACCTCAGCCAACCATCGCCGCCCGACCACACTCTGCCCAAAACGTGCACTCTCTGGCCCTTCCCTCGCTCTTTGGCAATTATTATTTTTCTGGGGTCATTGCCGGCTTTTCTGGGACTAGAACCCGCAGCCCGTTTCGAACAGAAAAGCCAAGCGGGGGGTTTTTAAGCGGGCAAACTGATGGTTTGAAGCTGCAGTGTGGGCACCCACATCCACATCGCGATCTGCTTGCTGCTCTCCCGACTACCTGCACACACTACTCTAGTACACCCTAGTAGGGTAAAGGAGAGAGAGCGAGTCCGCCTTGACCTTGTCTGACGTTGGCGTGAGGGACGACGGAAACTCGGCGTGAATTAAGACTCGACCGTTTTGTACGACCGCCGGCCAACTGTGACTGCTGCCCGCGCGCGCCCGCCTTTCCTGCACAGCCAGCCAGCCAGCCAGCCCAATAAAATCAATCTCATTCCTTCGTTCATCTGGCGTCGACTTACTGCTCCCGCCCCGTTCGTCACCAAACTCTAGCTCGCTCCCCGCATGGTCCCGCTGCTCTCTTTGGATGGCCTCTCTGGATTCTGGTTGACAGACATATGCATACCTATCTTTTACGACATCGCCGAGAGCCACAGCGAGAAAAGAAGACCCGCCGCCAGCCACTTAAACGAGACGTGCTTCCTTGCTGCTGCACCCTTGCAAGTCGCAACCCTCGTTACACCCGAGCCCAGACCCTTGTCATCGGTGGTCAGCCCGTGTTAGTCCCTCGTCCAATCCATTCGCCCTGTGCTCCCCTCCTTGCCTGGTTCCTGTCTCCACTTGGGCTGCCGTGCTTGGAACAGCGTGTGTGAGCTGGCAGTGCGAATCAATCTTTTGCTGCTGCGATCCATCCAGTCACTCGTCAAACTCTCGCTCTTCCCACGTCGCTTGCCGCCCAGGCCCCTAGTCTATCTTTCGCTTCTCCTCCCTCACTTCTCCCCATTCTTGATGGTCGACCCGCGTCTAGCGACATTGCTTGGAGAGCCTCTTCCCTCCTCCAAGGCAGCCGCTTCTCTGCTTCCATCTCCACGACATCGTCGCGCCTTTTTGACCAGAATCGAGACGCAGCCAGCCGCGACTCCCCTGGCTGTCTAGCTTATCGACCCGGGACCCAAACTCCACAACTACCTGTTTGCCAGCACCTCCGGGCTTGTGTGTGTTTGGCACTGTGAACGAACGTAACGCACGCCTTACACGCCACTTCTATCCCTTGCCTGCACCCCCCACAGTTAATTAAACTTGCTCCTTTGGTCCAAGGTCAGTCGTTAGTAGCCTTGACAATCCCTACTCATCTTCCTCGTCCAACTTTCTCGTCGAGCATACCGCCACGCTTCTGACGACGAAGACGACGACGACGATACGCGACGCCTGGACCGCCGCATCATATACGCCACTCCCCTCCTCTTCCTGGCCGACGACTGACATTACTCAAGGTCAATTCGCTTCCTTCTATTAAACGACGATTACGCGTCCTCGCTCGGCCAGCAATGGCCAGGCAAGCGGGTTTCCCGGCCTCTGAGCCGCTCCTTATCTTCCAGGACGACAACCTCTACGACCTCACAGCTCCTCCGATGATCAGCCATGCCCCGATGCCTCCAGCACCGAAACAAGGGCGGCAGCCTCTTCAGAGCACCAACGCCAATGTCGTCTTAAACCCTCCGAACGCAGTCTTTATCAAGCAATCGCCTTTCAAGTCCAATCCGCGGGGAGCCAACTCTCCCCTGACGCCCCTCAAGTCCACACAGAACAACAAGCTCAACATGGTGCCGATGATGCCACCCGGTAACTTTCAACAGTCGACGGATTCGCTGGAGAAGAAGCAACCACTCATGTCTAAGTTCAAGACGGCGACACAGAAGCCGCAGATGGATATGAACTTGCAATATATGGGCAAAGAGAACCCGCAGCTTATATTATTCCCCGTCCCGGCTCCTCACCAATTCAACAGTAACCTCCCACTCGAGAACTATTATCAGAAGCCCTCTGGGAAACGCGTTCTTCTGGAAGCTGCTCCGATCAAGGAACTGAGACCGGCAAAGAAGCCGAGACTGGATGATCCTCTGCCTCCACCCGACTCGTTCCCGGTCATTATGGACGATGGAGCGAAACCGGGCCATAGTTACGCTACTCTGATCGGCATGGCGATTCTTCGGTCACCCCAAAGACGACTCACCCTCGCCCAGATCTATAAGTGGATCTCCGACACATTTTCGTTCTACAATGCCAACGACGCTGGGTGGCAGAATAGTATTCGGCACAATCTCAGTCTGAACAAGCACTTCATCAAACAGGAGCGTCCGAAGGACGACCCTGGCAAGGGCAATTATTGGGCAATTGAGCCAGGAGCCGAACATCTCTTCATCAAAGAGAAGCCTTCGAGGAAGACGACATCAACGGGGGAAAACCTGCCTGTGATGTCGACACGTCTCGAGCCATCCCAGCCCCAGATGCCATTCATCCAAGAGCCGATCTTGCCGCCTCAGTTGTCCATGAACCAGACTTCACTTCCAGCGCTGCCGTCGTCTTCGCAGCAGCCCACTGGTCAGCTGCCCGAGATTTCGTCCGACGCTACGATACCAGTGTCTGATATGCCGACTCTGGATGATATCCCCGAGAGATCGAACGAGAACGAAGCCATCAACGAAGCCGACTTGTACTCGCCTGCTCCTGTGGCAATGCACTCCTCTCCTCCGATTCCCAAGCATATGGATGCCCGCCGCAGTGGCACACCACCCCCACCACGGCGATTAAATGGCTCATCGATATCGAAGTCACGCTCCCATAAACGGAGATTCACGTCCATGGACGACAGTGGCTATATCTCCTCGCTTGAATCCTCGGCGATGCGTCCTAACCAGCAAAACAAGCTGCTCGTGTCCGAGGTTGATCGTCCACGGCTCAAGAGGGGGCGAGCGGAAGAAGAGATTGCTCGTCTTCGTGCTTCATCATACGACAGTCCTTCCAAAGGGCGCTCCTACGGATTTCCTCCAGCCTCGTCCTCGCCGCTTCGCCATACGTCAAACAACGGGGCGGCTGGGCAGATGCTGCCACCCCTGACGCCAGCAACGAAACTGAAGGCACCTCCCAAGCCTCCGCCGTCTGTCTCACCCAGCACAAACCTGCGCCTTCATCGGGAAAGCATTCAGTCTATGATGGATTCTCCATACCGCCGAGTTGCTGCTCTTCTTCCTGAGGGCGAGAACGTTGTCCAGCTTACCCCTGGTTTCAATGTCGATGACTTGTTCGGATTTGACCGAAAGAGGGATGACGACAGCTTGGGTCTTGATATTTTTGAAGATTCTCCATTTGCGCCCATCTTTTCACTCACCCCTGCTGCTGTTCAAAACGGATCACCAATGAAGCGATCGGCAAGGAGGCAACGTATGGACCGATCTCTATCAACCAGCGCTCTTCACGATGTCACCAGCTTCCCTTCGCTCAATGCATCTAACGCCTCCAACTCTTCTTTTCTCAAGGTGCCTGGCCCGTCATCGAACAACTTGATGTTCGACACGCCAAGCAAGATGTTTGATGGTCTCCCCTCGTCGCCAAGCAAGATGTTCATGCAGTCACCGAGCAAAATGCCTCTGATGAATGACGAGAACATGGCCCCGTTTTTCTCCCTGGAGGATCTTTGCACGCCAGATTTCCTCGAGGATAACGACTTCTCGGGAATCGACATGCTCGCCGGGTTTGAGAAGATCGGCTCAAATATCACGCAGCCGGCGCCACGGGGCGGAAAGTCTTCTCAGAAGCCGTCTCTCGGTCGCTGCTACACTTCTACTTTCTAAACTACTCGCATTGGGGCAACTCGGCTTTTACTCTATTGCTCCTGCGTCACCATGAGCATTATTTCACGACTGTTACGAATGAACGAAGACTTGGCTTGTCTCCTTTCCCCCTATCAATTCATTATAGTCTGACTCAACACCTGCTCCGCATCGACACAGCGACCAGCGGGTAAACTCAGCACCCCCCATCTCATCCCGGGAGGGATGATATATACCCTGACGAATGGTTTGGTTCGCTAAGAGTACCAACATCATTCCGACCTTGCCAAATCCACACGACAGCGCCTCACGGTGCTAAGTGGCTATGCCTTTCCTGTCTATGATTGATTGGACTTTTCCGTTTTCCCCTTACTTTCCTTGTACTTGTCACGATAATAATGAAGGAATGTCCATTACTGGCCGGAGTACATAACAAACACAGCCACACCAAGCAAGCATTGATTTTTTTGGGATATTTTTGGGAGGGCAGAGATTGACAGCCCGGTTGATGGGATGGGGGGTTTATGACAGTTGTATCTGGCTTGCACGGAAATTTGATGTTGTCTCTTTAGGTCTCCTGTCTCGTCTCGTCCGGTATATGATAATAGGGGTAGTGGTTTTATGTAAACACGTGCCTGCCCTCTCGGGAAGGGGGCAATTTGGGTGTGGTGTGGCTTGGATGATGGATAGGTTTCGTTTTGTTATCTCGGGTTCTGCTGCGTTTTGGTTTTTCTTCAGGGCTTCGCGAACCAGGATTTTCAGTCAATGAATTTGCAATGATGATTGAGTAGGCAGAAATCATGAAACCTCCCTATTCAGATTTGATATTTATATTTCGCGCTTCTTTCCGCGTGAGTAGGTTGATGTGCTTTGTTCGTCTTGTCTTTTTGTGGTTATGAAGTGCCCACTCACCTGCCATCGGCAACAGTTTATCAGCTATGTTAGGTGTATTTTGAAAAGGCAGAAGCTGCGAAGCCGCCTGGTTCAGAATTCAATATCCATATTTTCATATCCCTTTCTGTATGTAGCAAGTTGAAATTTTGCTTTTGATCGTTGCCCTATAATAATAGTAAAAAGCGTTACCTATTACTTTGCTTTTATCGTCATGGAGAATTTTATTTTCTTGAGCCAAGTTTGAGTGGGTGAGTGAGTGCATAAACAGCCAACGTGCTACACTTACGATGAGAGGTGTGTAGTGTTGGCTAGCCCCTTTTTATCACCTTCAGATATTAAGTACGAGGTCTCTATCGTTATTAGGTTGGTTAATATCTATTTGGCAAAGTCGATTTGAATATCATAATATCTCTATATAAGGGTTTTGTTCAACACGCTGGAACTTTTGATAAATATATATTATGAGAATTGTATATTTATTGTCGTCCTTTTTCGTACAATAGTATTTATTGCCTTAATGCAAGGGAAGGTTAATTTTAATATTAATCACGCAATACATGAGCAATTAAGTCACCTTGATGTGTGAATGTCAAGAAACATGCGATAAGAGAGCCTCTAGTAGTGGTATCTCCAACTTTAAGCTTTCCGCCTGACCTGGCCAAAGATGTAAAATGGGGTGTGTGTTCTCGAGGACATGTCGAACTCCCAAGTTGTCTATCCCACCCCTAAAGAGAAAAATCGCCGCCGCCGTCACCACCACCACCGAAACAAAACAAAACGCAAAAGAGAAACGCCAAGTTACATGCCCCTTCAAGTGTAAAATAAAGAGAGAAAATCTATTAACTCCGCTGATAAGTTTGTTTTTCTCTTTGCGGGTCTCCCCTTCCCTTCTGCTGAACTGCAACCACTTGCCTCTCCAGTTAACCCCAAACTCGATCTCAAATTCTTTTTTTTAGGGATTCATCATCATTTTCTCAGCTCCCATCATGAGTAGTCCCCGGAAATAAGGTCTACCAAGCTGTGGAAAATCCCCTCCTAATAGATGCCCATTCTCGTAGCCCACCCGGCCTCTTTTTGCGGGTTGATGGTTATTTGGTAGGGGAACGGGTTCGAGTCCGTCGTCGTGATAGGCGGGATGTGGTCCTTGTGCGCGTTGGCGAAGGTGACGGCTTTCATGATGGTGTTGTGGAGGGTTGATTCCATGGCGCGGCGAACTTTGGCGCGTTCTAGTAGTAATAGCAGACAAACAAGAGTTAGTTGGGATGTACATGTACATCGTCGTATTCTTTCTCCCAACAAAAGGCGCGGGAGTTGGGGGGCAATTAGTATATAAGACGTACCGCCCTCCGTTCTCGGCTCCGCAACCGTCACCTTGACAGTCCAGCTCTCCCAGCACACCTCGTCGTCGCCGCGCATAAACGACCAGGCTTTGCGGCGCTTCTTCTCAAAGAACTGCACCGTAATCTGGCCACGGCCACTGCCGTTGGCCGACGACGGCATCTGCTGGGGGTTGCCACCGCCGCCACCGCCGCCACCGCCTCCGCTGCCTATCGGGTTTGGGTGGAAGTGTGGTTGATTGCGCTCGGCTTCGAGCTGGCGCACCAGTGAGGCCACGCGTTGGTCGATCAGTGTCTCGATCTCGGCCTCGGGCACGTATGCCAGCTCGAGCCCGAGAACGTCGCGCGTTTGTGGGAGGACAGAGGGGAAGAAGCGGAAGAAGAAGATGGTGTGCAGGATTCCTAAGTCGGTGGTGGTCAGTTAGGTGTTTTTGACTATTCGAGGTTTCTTCGATGGGGGGGGGGGGGCTTACCACGGACGACATCGCGCACCGAATTCGGATCGGCGAATGCCTCGAGAATGAACTCGGGGGCGCTGCGCTGGTCCATGACCGGAGAGCGAGAAATGAGGTCGTCCGGATATGCGGGTATGTGTATCTGTTCGTGTGTTGTTGTTGAATGTTGGGATTTTGAAGAGAGATTACAATCCTCAAGGTAGGTTTAGTAGATCATGAGGGGTACTGTACATACCTGTATGTACATACAGAGCACTGAATAAACTGCCCCTCAGTTGCGGCTAGGTAGGTTCAGGCGTTTGCTTTGCTCCTGACAATGTGACGTTTTAGAGTACCAAGTCAGCACGGCGCCCCCCCACCCCGCGGGCCATTTCCCCATACGGTGGAGAACGCCAAAGGCATCGTGGGGTTAATTCCAGTGCGCAAAACTGTCATCTCTTTGGCTGTGAAAATCGCCAATTTCTTGGCGGGCCCATAAATACATTTTCAATACCAGACAGGGTTCTTCAGCCTTGGGATTCAGGGGACTTTCAGGTCTATTTAGTGGTGGGTAATTAGCTCTTGGCAAGTAGCTGGGAGTACCGAAGTATCTAATTGTTAGTGAGGGCAGGGTCCGATTCATAGCTAAAGAGATGGAAGAAGCAAACTGCTGCTTCGGGGCCTCTTGTATCGGCTGGTACCCAAAGTAGATATAGATATAGATATATATATTTATTCGGGTTGTATATATTTTTTACATTCGTCTTTCTGATAAATGGCCTATGACTTGTTCCCCAACGGAGTCACCATTTGTGAGTCGGACTTGTTCAAACAAGGAACTGATCGAGATGCTGTTTCTTTATTGCAAGGTCTTCCAGCGAGGCGAGGAAAGAGGGGATTTGATCTTTGTACCGTGGCTGCAAACCTCCGCTTGACGGTATGTTATTGTCCTTGATATCGGGCCCAGAAACATTCCTGCGAAGTTCTCATTGTCCTTGCAGGTCACATGTCACAAGAAAATAATAAACCCAAAAGTTGACCATAGGACACTACCCATTTTGGATCCCAATACAGTACAGGTGCAGATGTCAAGACAAGCGGCGACAGGCGGTATCCCAGTAAGTTAGCAGTCCGGGGAAACGTGACACGCAGTCGACGAGAGCACTCTCGATACAATCAAGCCGTCACAAATGAGGATGCGGGTTATTATTTATCATGCTCTTATATTTTCTGCTCCTGTCTGCACACACTTAGATGTCCTATTTAGACACCTTTCGTAAGATCTACTCGTGTTCGACCAATATGATGTTGGAGCGTGAAGCAGAGTCATCCGGGCTTTGAGTAGTGTAGCGTCTGCACCCGCCCACGTAAGAGAAGTGAACGAGACAGATTATCGCTCGCGTCGAATTTGAGTATGTCATAAAAGTCCAACCGCCGTGAGGCGGGATAGGGATACGGGAGCGTCAAAAAGGATGGTGATTGATGTAGGGAACTGAGTGTCGAGAGTGTTTGACGTGGACTATGAATGATCAATTTGAAGCGGTGGGCTAGAGAGAGATGGATAGAGAATTTCGAGGAAGAGACAGCTAGTGCGGCTTGCCCCTAGGTGCCAGACATGTCTCCGCCGCGCGAATTGACAATATCTTGTCTTGGTAGTCCAGAGGTGTACTGCAAGCCCTGATATCAAGGTGAAGGTGGCTGTAGCCGGTCGTCGAATAAAAGGGGTGTAAAATAAGAGAGTTGAAGCCAGTTCAAGAAAGAGAAATAAAGTCCGGCGAAATGCTTTTGGTAATGAGGTGTCGTCACATCGTTTCCCGCCCGCCGAATAATACGCCTTGCGGCAGTCAGATCTGGAAATGACCCGTACAGAGGGGGGCTGCATAATCCGACCCAAACCAGAAACTCCGGAGAACGTGGGTGGCTGGGCGGTTGGTAATCATCCCACTTTGTGCAACTCCCAATGGTCACAGGTGATACCGGGTTTTATTACAGCTTTGGACCTTGCTGATCCTCATCCATGCACTACTCGGAAGGCTGAGAATTCTGCTGCTGGCGTCTCATCTTCTCAGCCTCCAAATTCTCGTAGAGGAGGAAAAGAGCGGTTTCGTTCGACTTTGCAGTGCCCATGATGGTGAACATCCGCTCACCGGTCTCGTCATGGGGTGCCTGTGCTTCAAGTTAGACAACACAACAACATATACAGCGGCAAAGAATGGAGCTAGCTTTCTCACCTTGGCGATCGAGATTCGTGCTCCTGAGGTCTTGCGAATATCGCTAATCTTGGAACCGGCGCGGCCAATGATGCAGCCAACCATGTCTGCGGGAATGCTGATGTTTTGTGTCTGGATCTCTTCCCCGTTCTCATCATGGGTTGGCGGACCACGGGGCGCCGCATCAGAATCGGAACGGCGAGGGTACTGGCGCTGGCCACCGTTGCTGAAATCGGCGCCATTGCCTGTGCGCGTGACACGAGAGCCACCGCCGCTGCCGCTACCGTAGGGGACCCTGTCCTGGACAAAGGTGCTCGTCCCGCTGACAGGGCCAGCAGGTGCCCCGGGGGTCTGGGTACGAACAACAGGGTTGTACAGGACAGTACCAGTACCCCGCTGCCAGTCGTCCACCAGGCACTTGCAGATTTCCCAGACAGCGCTCTGGATGCCCTCGGGGGTGCCCTGGACCTCAACTATCCGCTCGGTTGACTGTGGCAGCATCTCCTTCTGTGCCACCATGCGCACGCCTGACACATCCTGAATGTGCTTGATCTTGAGGCCCTGCCGGCCAATGATTGTACCCATCTGGTTGTGGGAGATGAGGAGCTTGATCGCTGTAGGAATGGTCAGTAGTGTTCCAATTGATACGGTTTGAAGTGCCATACGGTGGGTGCCATTGCCCTGGACAACGCCGCCCATGCCCATGGAGGGAGCACCTTCCAGGAGAGCCCGCGCGACAACAGCATATGCCCTGGAAATGGCATCACAGCCACCTGTAATGGTGAGGACGCGGTCGTGCACGCCCTGCACGACCTTGCTCACACCAGCCTTGACACCGGTCTCGTCGCGCAAGTCTGCGACATTCTTGCCGCCTTTCCCAATGATGACGCCAGCCTCCTTGGACGACACGATGGCTCTCAGAGTCAACTGTGTCTGGGCGTACTCGTCGTCTGTCTTGGGCGCTGGCTCTCCGTCTGGGCCGAGACGAGGCTCGCCGTCGTTGAGCTTGAGCTGGTTCAGGGACTCAGCGAGATCGCCGCCATTGGACGAGATGGGATCCTGAGATGCCGACATATTGGGCGTGATATGAGGATGGGGGAGCGGGAGGGGGGTTGGAGTAAGGTTTGGTCTACCCAGGTGACTGGTTTTGATTGGCAGGCTGCTAGGAGGGAGAACGTCAACAAGGCCGGCGATGAGAGATCTGGGGACGTGGTCGTGAGGAGCCCTGCGGTGGTTAGCGATGGAGGGAGGAGGCGAGGCGGGCGGCAGAATGAATTGCGGCAACAACCATGGAGAGGAAGTCGAATTGGGGTTGGAGTAACAAGAGGGGGGGGGGAAGCTATGAGCGCTGCCAAAGTTCTTTCTGGGCAACTAGAATTTTGTGCGAAGAAGGAGACGAACAGAGAACAGAAGGAGAAACGGTGCGCCATTGCGAGCTGCCCTTGGCGGCTTTGGCGGGGCATGTGTGTGCACATACCTTTTCCAGTTGCAGGAGGCCTTGACGGGATTGGATACGGTCGAGGCGGGGCCAATTGGTGGCGGGGTTGTGCCTCGAGCCAGTGGAGGGAGATAAGGTAAGGCGCCGCGCCAGAAGGGACTGCGGGTGGAGTAGCAGACCCAGGGATCTGGAAACACTGGCGACGGGGACGGTTTGATAGGTAGGCGAGAAAGGAAAAAAAAAAAAGAAGATGTGAGGGAAACGGGGGGCGGATGGGATGAGAGATGGAACGGGGGGGAGGGGGAGGGGGAGGGGAGAAGAACGGATTGATGTTCGATTCACACCAGAATTTTGGTTGAAAAGATGAGAAAATACAAATGGGAAAAGAGGGGTCGAGGGGGAAGAGGCGGAGGGAAGATTTTGGCGATGAGAGAGGCGAGAACGCAGAGTCATGAAAGAAACCACCGCCCAGCCCAGCACCTTCTCGGTATGTACCTATGTGCAAGTAAAGGAGTCTCCATCCAAACTGCGCCCGCAGCGCAAGGCCGTTGCGCATGCAAAAAAAAAAGAATTGCCCGCCGCCGGCAGCAGGGCATCCCCCACTATGTACAGAAGAATGGTCTGTTCAACAATCAGAAAGTAGCCATGGAACTGAGGTCCATATCTTACCTACCTCTATACACAACACCCTTACATTAGTGTACTGAACAAGTAGGAGTATAGTGTCCTGTCACCAGTACTAGCTACCTACATAGTTGGCTGGTAAGGTACCTACCCAGGTTCTGCGGCGCGTTTGAGGTCATCCCAGGTCCCATTTGCTTAGTGCGAATAACAACCTACTCGAGATGTGCCGTTGAGGTCCCCACCTGCCCCACTCAAGCTTTGAGCTCTTGCCGCTGTACACTACCTAAAGCACTAACTTTGTTGCCCCATTCCTTTTGCTCCCCCTCCTTTTTCAACACCTGCCCCCAGCTCACGTCTGTGTAACCCCGACCCAATCTCCGCGATTTTCAACATGTCAGTGTTCAACCACACAGGACAGGGCCAGGAATCGATTGCGCCTGCGTTTGCAGGCTCTGGGCCGCCTGCGAGTGCGGGCTTGATCACACGGCGGGAAACAGCAGCCATGGATGGCAGGTGCTTTGTTTCGCGGCGGACACACGGCACATGGCCCACTGCCGCATCGTCTTCCCAGCCATCCGTCATCCCTGCCATGCTCTGAAGCTGCATTGTCTCTCGACTCGCACAGGAACACACCGAGGCCTCATGAACAAATTTCCTGCCTTGCCCTGCCTGAATTCAGATGGGAATGGGTATCTCAGCCCCGTTTGTAGAGTACATACGTAGTGTAGTTAGTGTGTCTCTCCATCCTTCCCCCCAAGCTTATTCTATTTAAATCCCGCCTTGTTCTTTTGACCCTCGGGGCGGGCTTGGAGGACACAAAGTGGGCCAGACGCCAAGCGTGGGGTTTGCGCATAAAAAAAAACAACGTGTGTCTGTGTCTTGTATTGAGCGGGCAGGCAAGACCGCGTCAAAATAAGTCGAGGCCAAGCTCGCCCCCGGATCTCCGTCATAAACTTGCCCGGATTGCCTTGATCTGTCAGTTCACTCTCTTGTCGGTCGGTCGAAGTGGTGGGGGGTTGCATGAGAGCACCTACTTCCTATCTAAGAGAAGTCTCCTCCACGGGACCTAAGGTCGTATCACCTATCCGCAACCCGCATTAATGGCATGGTCTTCCGGGGAAGAAATAACCAACTCGTGTCGTTTCCTCTGTCACAAGTTCGGTATACTAGTTTGGCGTCAGCCTCCAACTGTCCATATCCATATCTTGTCTTTCCACGGGCCCAAGCACGCTCCAAGCACGCTCCAAGCATTCGCAAGGCTCAAGAGGGAGGCCTGTTTCACGAGAAAGCCGCACTTCCTAAACTCCAGATCACACGGTCCGCAGCCAGAGAATTCAGACATATGCTGTGTGACTCGATACTGCAGCTTCTCGCAGCCGCGGAGAGTGGGAAGGCCATATTTTTATTGCCTGATTGCAAGGACCGGTGTGCCTATCACTCTTGTTCTTCACGCAGCCAGCTGGCGTCATGCTGGTGAGGGCCCGGGTCCTAGCTGCTGAATCCCGACTGGCTCTTCCTCCTGTGACATCCCTGGTGATCCGTCACCACATCGCTTCACTTGATTGTATTCGAGCAAGTTTTAAGGGTACGTACATATACTGCTTGACTGCCCAGCCATTTCCCCCATAACCCTCGTCGTCCCCCTTTTGGCGTCACTATCGCTTCCTGGAGAAAAGAAGAAGAAAAAATGGCGGGGTTGGTGACCATGCGGCACTGGTTTCCCTCTGCATTTGCGGGCGCCGACCCCTGTCAACACTGCTTTCCACTGCTTCTGAAGACCTGCTTGACTGAACAAGTGCCAGGACACAGATGGGGGTCGTCTTTGTTTCCCCTCCTATACTACCGCAGCGACCCGATTTGGTCCAAGTGATTGCTCGCACTGTATCATGTGATGGTGGTATCCTGCATCACAACGCTTTGGGAATGAATGCCCGCATTCTCTGTTTTTTTTTTACATGGGCAATTGGGCATAGCCCTGCTGCTCCATGAATAGATGGACAGGACTCCATATACTTTCAGTCGGGTCTTTCCAAATTCGACAATGTGCAGGTCATCATGCGTCCGCTTAAAGATTAACACAGTAAGTATCAAACTAACTACTGGGTTATATCAAAGTTGAAAATCCTCGTAATCCATTATTCCTTGAACGAGAGGGAACTTTTATCATAACCCTCTATTATCTAATCACCAGCATATAGGTAGGTACCTAACAACTCTCCCTGAACGAGCAAGTATGTTATCGTAACCCCATTCATACATAGTATCTTAAAACCAGGACACAACTTTGTCTGCGATGCAATTGCTTGCTCACCTGCTCACTTGCTCACATAATCACCCAGTCAAAATGGAGCAGAATATAAGACAGGCACAGGGATAGGTGGATATATATGCTAGCACGTTATCAATCGAACGACAGATAACAATGTCTCTCTCTCTACGCAACGCGAAAAAACAATATGTGCTGATCAATGCTCCCCTGTAATGATGACGATAACGAAGACGACGGTGATGATACCGACCTGTATAGCCAATCCATCAGGCGACAAAAGGAGAACAAGGGGTGTGTGGGAATCCAAAATTCGCCCACCCGTACATAATGGGAAACAAGGCGCGATCTTCTACTATATGTCATGCTCCGCCACTTCTACCATACCCCTTACTCCTATGAGAGTAAATAAACAACCGAAAACAGAAAACAAGCTACAGACAAACTGGTCCGGCGTTCGAAGTCAGAGAATATGCCCTCGCGCGTAAATAAAGGAACAAAAAGAGTTCAAAAGGAACGGGTAAATTCGACAAAAGCAGAGAAACTCCATCGTCCGCCATCATACGCCGTGCTAATAGAGCAAATCTGTATCCTTCCTTTGCTCTCTCCCTATCTTCCGTCTCAAGCACACATAAAGGTGATTTGTACACCATCAAATACGATGGCACTACTCCAGGCTATCACATCACAACACAAGCCGCGGTTCGGGCTCTCCTTCTGCCAGGAATGATGCCCGGCCCGCCTTCTTCCTCATCTGCATGCACTTGCTGCGCCTCCCGTGCCCGCCGTCTTCTTCTTCTCCCGCCAGCACCGGCAGCACCTGCTTCTTCATTTGCCTGCATGTAGTCTGCCCACTTGCGCTCCAGGCGGCGGGCAGCCGAGATATCGCCACTGAGTACGCGCTTGGTGTGCTCATCCACTGTCATCTGCCAGCCGTAGAAGCATTTGAGAGCGATGATCTCGGTCGGCGAGGTCGGGCGTGCCACTGGGAGCCTCGTCATCTCCTCGTTATCACTAGTATCGTCTGTGGCGGCCGGCTTAGGTTTTGTAGTTTCCGTGTTACGACTGAGAACTTCACGAATGCCTGTCCATGTAACGTTCTGGCAGTCGTATACGACGAGGCTCAGGCCAACCACTGGATTTGGGGCATGGTGCGGAGTTCGGGTTGCACGTTTGCGCACCATGGCAGCAGCCTCGGCCAGCACAAGGTCACTAACCCTTGTGTTGTCCGCGAAGACGCTTTTCAAGCTTGTGCAGTTCCGGATGACGGGCAGCATGCCTGGGTCACCCAGATTCTCGCAGTAGCTGACACTGAGATGTTCTAGGTTCGGTGCGCACGGAGCCTTGGCCAGATGTTCGGAGAGGAGAGCATTGGTGAGTTCGGTAAGGTCCTCAAATTCAAGGTGAGTGAGGCGAGGCGCTGACGCTAGGATTGGCTCCAGAGCCTCATCAGTTATGCTCGTTACTCCGCTGAGCTGCAGGCCCTCTAGGTGAGGCAGAACATGACCGAGGGCTTTGACGCCGTGGTTGGTGAGCCGGGAGCATCGGGAGAGGTCAAGATGACGAAGTTTGCGCGGTGGGACGATGGGGCGATCGGTGAGAACATCGAATTCGGGATCAAGACCGAGCATCATTGTTTCCAAAGCGGCATCGCTCAGGTCCTCGCACCCAGCGAGGACAAGGCGTTCCAGATTGTTCGTTTTGAAAATGACTTCGGCGACATCGCGGTTGTCAAAGCCCCTGATCTCTCCAGCCCGTATGTCTTTGAGCTTCCGGCACCCTTCCACCACGGACTTGATACCTCGGGCGTCCATGTGCTTGCACCACGAGACGTTGAACATCTGCAGCTGTGGGCAAGAATGGGCAATGATCTTGCAGGTGGCATTAGTAACTGCGGTCAGCCCGGTGAGGTTGAGATTGGCGAGTTTTTCGTTGGACCGGAGCAAGTTATGCAATGTCGCTCGTTGAAAATTCCGACAGCCCTCGAGAGTGGCATTGATCAAGTTTCTGCAGGCTTTTACCACCACTTCTGCACGCTTATAGTGCTCCACTTGGACACAGCCCCTGAGATTGAGGTCCTTCACGAACGGCCCGGCCGCTACGATGATCTTGGCTAGCGAGTCCGCCGGGATATCTTTGTAAAACTCTGATGCATCGAAGCAGGTCCACAATTGGCCGTCGAAGCATGAATTATAGAAATCCCTCGAGACTCGCGATGCTCGAACAAGCTCTTTCGGCACGAGGAAAGAGAGCACGTGTATCTTGATCTCGTGGGGCAGGGCGGCCCACAGGTTGAACGCCTTCGTTTTTCTCCTGACCTCGGCTGGAAGACAGGCAGTGGTGGCTGTAGGAAGTGGGATTTGAACCTTCCGGATAGACAACACGGATTCGATACCGCCAAGCCCGGGAACTTCGGCGAGGGGGCTGCTGGGGATCGAGGTAGGGGCACTTGGATAGTCTAGCGTCGAGGCTTGGGAGAAGTAGGAACTGGAGCTTGGCTGGCCGAACGGAGAAGGGCTCGAGGCCAGGCTCACACAGGACAAGCTGCCCGAGATGCTGTAGGGGCTGCTGTGAGCCCTGGGACGGCCCAGCTGGGCCAATGCAGGCGAAGACGAGATGCGCTGCAGACTGCGAAGTACCCTATCCCTCCCTCTCTTCCTGAGTCGGGGTTCGGGCACGCTGGTGGTGTTTTCGGGCCCATCTCCCGTTAAGTCAACATCTGGGACAGCGGGGCTAGGCGGCGCGCTCGGGAAAGCGTGAGTTGTCTCGGGGTCAGCCATGGCGACGGCTATTGACTCTGCGGGGGATATCACAGGCAGGCAGGCGGGCAGTCAAGACGGCCAAGCTACCTATTTGGCAAGAGATGTTTGTGAGAATAGCCAGAGTCTTAGATGCGCTCCCCTCCTTCACTGCGGGCCGGGAAGGCGACAGGGTGGTGGCGTTGTTAAGTACCTGGCATAATAAGGCGGCGGGAGTATCGATAAAGGTGGGGTGGGGTCCGTCCTCACCAAGCAAACCAGAGACCAGGGGAAAGGAAACCTAGTATAACTTAGGAACAAGGGACAGCAACCAGGACAAAGAGGATATCCCCCAATCTGGAAGCGGGCCCTGCCAGCTTCTTCCTTCCTGGCTAGAGAGCCATCAGTCGAGGCAAAGCCGGAGCATGTGGGGCGTGGAACAGGGCACTCGAATCAGTGCCAGTTGAACGGTGGCCAAATCTGAATATTTGATGGTGCGGAGCCTAGGCCAGCGAGGTTCGTAGGGTTGATGTCGTTGGAAACGCCTTTTTCGCCCCGAGTCAAGCACGGCCGTGTTGATCGACGATCAAAAAGGGGAGGGAAGGGGGGGGAAAGCGTTGGGCAATATATAAGGTTGTTTGCCCGTGTTGTCGAAGCGTTTGTTGGGGCCAGGCGTTGATACCTCGGGCTGGCACGGCTAGCAGCGAGACAGGGCCGAGACTAATGAAAGGCGTTTATCTTGCTGGTTCGGCAAGCGCAGTGTCTCCCTGGGGTCAAAGCCGAGAAACTCGAGGTGGCTTAAGCAATCGAGTTGCTCTTGCCGGGCAGCTAGGTTACTTTACTTTGTAGAAGTAAGGTACCAGGTTGGCAACGTTGGTCGACATGGAAGAAGAAAACAAACCAGAAGAGAATCGAGTGCGGTAAAGGGAGTTATGGATAAGGACAGGTAAGCTGACGAACAGCGAACGGCGGCTGCCATTTTGGATTTATCAACCCAGAAGGAACGCTCAGTAACCCGAATATACTATGTAGTACCTACCTAGCCTTGCCTAGGTACAGTACCTTGCTCTCCCACCCATGGATCAGACAGATCACATCCATCTTCCCTTCCCCCACCACCCATGAAAGTATTGGTCTTTCCCTGCCTGCTAGTTTAGTAGGTAACTAGTCCGAACCTGCACTTCCGCAACACCTATACCATAACTACCCTGCAGGCACCATTGATTATATGGCCAATAATTATTGTCGCACGCGGGCACATAACACTCACGTTTGCTCGCTCTCCAGACTCACGGGGAGAAGAGCCGGCATTGGGCAGAGGGGAGTACCTCCTGAAGGCAACCACTATGCAGCTTGGAGAGGGGTGAGAGGTGGTGGCGCTGCTGTCCAACTGGCGGGGTCCAGGCTTTCGACAAGTTCGAACGCGCAAATGGAAAATGCTAAGCACATTACACACAACCTGTACGGGTTGTAACCACCTGAGTCAAGCAGCTCAGCTGCTAATTCGCATCTGACCAGTCTTCGTGGCACCGTCGGACCCTATACGTATAGTCTTGATAGTGTAGATACATGCATGGCAGCCATTGGCTGGCTCAGGCTCAGGCGTTCCATTTTGTTCCCCATGGAAGGAAGCCAGAACCCAGAAGCGGGAATAATTACCTGTTTGTTATCTTATCTGTGAACATGACCAGGCCTGCCAGGCTTGCCAGGGTCTTTGCCCCTCCATTTTCTTCCTTGGGAGACAAACCTTCCCATTGATCATGAGTTGCGGTGCTATGGCCAATGAATGAATTGAAGAGTATCTTGAGTATGACTTAGATAACTCGTTAGTGACGGACGACCAGACATTTCTCCATGGGCACGGGACGGGGATACCGACCCCACCAGAAACAAAAATTAGTCCCCCAAATTCCAACATACTATGAGTACATAGGTTGTTGGTGTTGGAAGGAGGGGATAATCGTCCCAAACTGGGGGCCGACTTGAGTAAGGTAGGTGGTATTGTACCTAGGGAAGGTCAACCCAACAACTGGGGCTGATCTTCAAAGTGGGAAGGGAAGCGGTAGGACCCTGCAGCAGTCAATATTTTCTCCAACGAGATATGCTCAGAGCCAAGGAACCGGCATAGCGGATGCGAACAATGCATGCGAAGGCGCTGCTGTGCGACCAAGTGCTGGAGCCTCTGAAAAGAAAAACTTCCATAGCAGTGGCCTCGGGGCGCATAGGAAATGCCGCCATGTCTTTGAAGCTTTGCTTGGTTGGCTCCCCCTACGGGACATGAGACAGACATACAGGGCGGGGGATGGCTGTTTCTCCTTTCTGGGCGTTGCCGTTTTTGTTTGCCTTTAAAAAACCAGGGAGGGCCCAAAAAAAAAAGGGTGGCGCTTTTAGGGTTGAACAAAGGTCACCAGACATGACTCGCTTTGCCATTGGGTTGTGGCTTGTTTCTCCTGACCGACCACTTGACCTGCTGGCGAGACAGACAAACACAAAAACAGCTTATGGCCACGAGACCGAGGCTGGCCTGGGGCGTGAGGATGGTAAGGGTGGCAAGGGTGGTAAGGGTTGAGGTGTATCGCTTCACTTCGGAGTGGTAGGTGTTCGTGGCCGGAGGCCGTCTGCGTTAGTGTCCCCAGGTAGGCTCACCATACATTATTAGGCCGTAATGGTTACCGAACGAGACTCTCTCGAGGGTGGCGCATGTTTAGCAGTTTCACACCGGCGGCCTACTCTAGTATAAAGGATGGGAAGCCGGGAGAATATCCACTCGGACGGCCGTCAATCACCGTCCGTCCAGACGTCAACCTCCGTTACTTCATTCCGCCCCCGTGTTTGTGAATGCCAGAATGCCAGGCGTTTGACGTCTGCGGTTTGCCCTGTATCAACTATTGACTTTCAATATATGTCTTATACTGAATAAACCAGCTGTATTTCGTTTCGAATACGAGTTCAACATCATTTGTGGTGTTCTTTTACTGAAAGGCTCCAAGCAGTACACATAGAATAACATCCTGCACGTGGTTGTCGCGCCTCAAGTAGTCTGGTGACCTGTGTCATGAGCCCAGGTCGCACGATTGTGATTGATTTCACCGGCACACGAACGCAATCATCTTGCCGTCGCTGCTGCCAGGAAAACATGTGAAAGCACGCAACATCAACCCTGCCTTGCCTGCCTTGCCTGCCTCAAAGATCCAAAGGTGCAGGAGGGCCGACCGCTTCCGAGTTCACGAACCTTCTCTTTTTTCCCAGGCCCGGTATGCACTCAGCACTTTAGTCACTCAACCACTGTACCTCGGAATCCGTGATCGGCGACAAACCTGGCTCACGGCTCGGGCAAAGACTGGTTCTGTCGTGCATCTGCTGGGCATAGTGTGGGGTTTGAACACTGAAATATGCGCTCAACTGAAGTACATGGACGAGACGACCGAGTCGAGAGTGGGCAAAGAAGAGCAATAAAACGTGGTGATGATCGCAGGACATGATGTGGAGGAAGCTGCATGGTGACCTAGTTCGAGGCCGTTTTTCTTTTAACTTGACCAGACCCCAGAATTGATGGAGCTGGGAACTTGGGAAGCTCCATTATTAACGGGCGCGTCCTGCGCGGCAAAGTTTCCCAACGTGCCTGCCGTCTGGAGACTAGACTGAGTGAGGATTCTGATGCAAGAAATCAAGAACATACAACGCGAATAAGCTGGCCCCGTTTCCTGGTTCTCGCAGAAAAAACCAACCATTCATTGATTCATCCAACGGGAGAAGTTGACAACCATTCTATATTAACTGTCTCGACCTTTTCGTGGTCTGGTCAAAGAGAGGGGGCGATGATATGAGAATAAGGCTGACATACATACCATATTGGCCAGGCCGGTCCGTCGCAGGACAGCCTCCCTACCATGAAGAGTGCGTTGGTTGCTTCCATCGGGTTGGTTGTGATGCGACTCAATCAACTCTCGGCCCTGGCGTGACCATCGGCCAGTCTGGGTCTATGGGCCTGGAAAGTGTGCAGTGCCTATGTACGGATGTATGTACATACATGATGGCCTGGTTGTCTTTGTTGTTGGAGGTACCTGCCCGGCAAACAGTTGTTTCTGAATGTATCGCATCACTAGAGATTGTGTGTGGTAAAGAGAATGATGGCCGTAAGCAATGAGTGTGTTTACTTTAAATTTCATCCAAATCATTATCCCGGGTGTGCTGGTTGGCAAGAGTTTGGACTTTTGGTTTGGACTTTTGAAATGGTTGGGACTGATTTGTGCCCTGGAGGGTGTTACGTTTGGGCCCCCCGGACTTTCATCCATTTAATATGAGTGTTTAATGGGACATGTATGTATGTATGCATGAATGTATGTACTGTAGGTATGTTACAGTATGTAATGTCTGTACTGTGCGCAGCCTGTGCCACATGTGGCCAACTCTGGGTTCACGCTCCACATCCACCCATCCTTTCTGCTCGTATGCGTCAAGCCTACCTAGGCTTCTCGTTCCCGTTCGTTGCAGACAGCGGCCTTGACCAAGTGACAGGTCAAAATTGTCCAAGTTGATTGGATTTAAGCCTCACTTCAACACGGACTCGATCACCACTGATTCGAATTCCCCTGCGGCATTCGACCCCCCGAGCCAGCACCCGATCTTTGCAGGCCTTGTTTGGCAGCCAGTCATTGCCATTGCCAAGGCGAAGCCGACTGTCGACGAACCCAACCGACTAACGACGACGTTGCACAGCCCGGATCGCGAGACTAGAGGAAGAGAGAAGAGACCGCCGCGACGTACCGGGTTCGAGTATTCACAAAGTTCGGCGAACCGATCCTTCCGGAGGCGATCATCGTCGCCGACGTCTAAAACAAAACACAGCTCGCATCCCACGCTTCAGCTTCCAGACACCCAACCGACCATTGCGGAGGGCCGGCCGTCTTCGTCTCTGACCGAGCTTGCAGCGGTCAAGCCTACGGTTCTGTCGGATGAGGCGCAATTGCAAATCCTCCCCATTCAGACTCACATATTGAGTTGGCGGGTGAGACCCAGCGAATCTTCCAACCCCGCCAGTTCACCAGCAAATAGGTCGCCTATCAGATCAGATATCTACGTCCTACCCCCCGGCCGGCAAGCCGTATATCTTCCTCCCCGCCTCTTTTAGCACAGGCCAGACGCTGCTTCCGCCAACTATGCTCGGTATTTATAGTGGCAATCCGGAGAATGGTGGGTGCTCTGTTTGCCGCCAGCTTTCAGTCCTTTGCTGACTATGGTTCGATGCTGGAAACAGGCGACGAAATAAGACACAATGTCGAGGACCGCGGCCGGGCTGCGCTTTCGCCCTCTCTCCAGATCCCCAAGAACAAGAGCACTTCAAATCTCACCGTAGTAGGCGACAACTCGGAGAGGGCCCGCATGCGCTTCTCCTTCGACGCGGGCGCTGCCGCTGCCGAATATGATACCATTACAAGGTTAGCCTGGCTGCGTGCCTGGAGCTGTGGTGGCTGTCTCTGACGACTAGAGATGGCGCTGTTCACACATGCTGCATGGGGGAGGAGGGTGCCCATGCCGCCTCGCGAGCACTGCTGACCTCTTGATGTCTCTAGAAGCTCGATCGTAACCGATCATGATCATGGGCTGGGGCTCTCTGGACTGAGGCGCATACGCCAGCAGCACAACCCGGTCCGCGCTCCCACGCTTCCCTCGCCGTCAAGCCGCGCGGCTTCTCTCTCTACACTTACAAGATCGTCCTCTCTGACAATGATGGAGCCACCCCTCTCGCCTGGACCGGGCTCCCCGACCTTCGTCGAAGACCTCAATCGTTTTCCGAGGGAATCTCTGCACTCGTTTAGTTTTGCGCATCAGTCCGAAGACCTTATACACAATCGCCAGAATGTCTTGAAGCGGTCGCTCGAGTTCATGAAGGACCGCATGGGATGGTCGGTCGCATCAAGTGCGGGGATCGCCAGTGCCCAGGCACGGGTAACGGGAGACGTGGAGATGCAGAACATGCTGGATCTGCTGGCGAAAGCACAACTGGTGGGAGCCGGGAACATCCCTAATGGAGACCCACTCATGGCCCTTTCCACGGGGCCTTTGAGCGGGCCGGCCGTTGTGTCGGGGGAAAACGTGTTTGACAAGCAGTTTGTCCCGAGAACCGCAAGCCCGGACGCCTTGGAAGACACTTCTCTGATGTCTCCGACGGCCAGCAGAGCTGTCGAGGTTGAGGAATCGGGGGATGATGGCACAACCTTGAGGCTGGATCCGCGGCCACACCTTTTGCTGTCTGGCCAGGGAGCCGAATCCGAAAACTCGTCCAGAACGCCGACAAACGAGAGCGGAACCACTGCAAAAACGTCTCCGCCGCCTTCCCGGCGTCCTAGTACTCTGACGCGGACGCTGACCGACACTGTTCATGCGTCGATGCAACAGAAGCTTTTAGACGCCATGGCAACACCTTACATAACGGGTGAACCAGGCTATCAAGAACAGCAGATGGGTTCGCCTCCATTAACCTCGCAGTCCTTCGCATCCGCATTGAATCAGCAGACTGCCGTATCATCTGGTTTGCACCATTCGACGAGGTGGGTGCCTGCGGCGCAAGCCATCTTCACTACAGAGGCTAAGTCCCCGTGGACGATTCTGGCTGCGAACGACCTTGCCTGCTTGTTGTTTGGAGTCACAAAGGCCGAAGTCAGGAAGATGGGCATTCTAGAGGTCGTGCAGGAGGAGAGGAGAGCATGGCTGGAGCGCAAACTGCGAAAAGGGACTCACGAGGATACCGGAGACGGTTCTGAGAGCGAGATTTCGCAGCCGACCCCTGTTGCACCAGTCCCGATGTCGAGTCTCCTTAGCGGGCGCGGAGGGGGGATAACGGCCAAACTTTTGAGCAAGCCGAATTCCAGATCGCAGACTCCCAAGAACGGCAGCAGACGGCCAGCAACTATCCACAGCGGGGACCCAAAGCCGCCAAAGCCGGGCCATACTCACCACAATACCAGCAAATCTAGGGGCGTGCTGCTCTGTGGAGATGTAGTCCCGATTCAGGTAACTGACTCAGGCCTTGTAGCAGCTTTTCGGAGCAATCAATTAACAAGATCAATAGAAGCGGAATGGCGCCACCGGAGCTGCCAGTTTGTGGGTGAAGGAGAAGAGGGTGGGCTTGATATGGGTTCTCGAGGAGATACACGAAGATGTCGCCAACCTCGTTCTTGATGAAGAAGGCTCCGTTCTCAAAATTACTGGTGCCCTTGGGCCAATCTGGGGAGACGAGAGCCTCGTGCCTGGCATGGACGTCGGCACATTAATACCACGCATTCCGCGGCAGGGTATCGACCCGCGATACGGCGAGATCGACTATATGGAGGTCGCCAAGCGAAAGTACTTCACGTGCCGTAATTGCGACAGAGTCAATATCCCGGCCACGATTGACCAGGTCAGGGGGGCCACAGAACTGCGGGTGTCGAGTTTCCCCCACATCGCTGGGATCATCGTCGTCTGCACAAAGTCTCTATCCATCAAGAGTTCCAACTCGGTCTTCTGCGGCGCGCTTTTTGGGCACGAGAAACCCAACGGCATGTCAATTAATAGTTTAGTGCCGGATTTCGCCAAGGTCCTCCGCATTCTCACCGACGAAGATGGCATACGCCTGGTGGACGGCATCGTCATACCCGAGCACTCTTTCAGAAAGGCTGCGGCCTTCCTCGCCCTGAGGGAGGGTCGGCCGGACGCTGCAACTGGCTTTCTACGCCCCGACGGTCTTCCTGCCCGGCACCGCGACGGGTCCGAACTCAAAATCGACATCCAAATGCGCGTGGTCAAGAGTGAAAAACAGCCCATGGTACTCGACGAAGCAGTCATAGAGACAAGTGAAGACGAGTCCACATCAGACGGTGCCGAAGCAAAATTCACCGCCCCGCAATCGGAAATGGTGTTTGCGCTCTGGATCACATATTCGAGACATCTGCACGCTACGCGAACGAATCTAGGGGCTTCATCCCCCTTGCTCTCTGGCACAGCTACTCCACTGCACCAACCCTCACCAGGACAAACTCCGATCCACACGCCGCTTGAGATGCAATCCGACTCGGACGAGCCTCAAAGGGAACAGTCAACTGCCTCCTTACTGGCCAGGCAGCTGAAAGACGCTGCCAAGCTGGCTGCCGCCAAACTGACAGGTTCTCCGAAGGCACCTGAGGCGCTCAAGGAAAAAGCCCCAACCGCCAATCTGGATGAGATGGCCCACAAAAAGACCATTGACGACTTTGTCGTCCTTGAGGAGATGGGCCAGGGAGCTTACGGGCAGGTGAAACTCGTACGTTACCGGAACACGGGCAAGAAGTGTGTATTGAAGTACGTCACGAAGCGACGTATTCTTGTGGACACCTGGACTCGAGATCGGCGGTTGGGAACGGTGCCGCTTGAAATTCACGTCCTGGACTACTTGCGGAGGGACGGGTTTAAACACCCCAATATCGTAGAGATGGAGGACTTCTTTGAAGACGCCACCAACTACTACATCGAAATGGTGCCGCATGGCTTGCCCGGCATGGATCTCTTCGACTACATTGAGCTGCGCACCAACATGGACGAGCAGGAGAGCCGCAGCATCTTTGTGCAAGTCGCAAGGGCGATCCATCATCTTCATACCAAGGCGCTGGTGGTTCACCGCGACATCAAAGACGAGAACGTCATCCTGGATGGCGAGGGCCGGATCAAGCTGATCGACTTTGGAAGCGCAACATATATCAAGAGCGGGCCCTTTGATGTATTTGTGGGCACTATTGGTACGTTTTATTTTCTGTCTGCTGTGCATTCTTCTTGTGGACATGACCACTAACTGGCTGGGTTAGATTATGCTGCGCCCGAAGTGTTAGCAGGTAAGCCCTACGGCGGCAAGGAGCAAGACGTGTGGGCTCTCGGCATTCTCCTCTACACCATCATCTACAAGGAGAACCCGTTCTACAGCATCGATGAGATTATGGACCGCGACCTGCGGGTCCCGTACACCATAAGTGACGACAGCATTGACCTGATCCGCCACATGCTGGATCGCAACGTTGATCAGCGATACGGCATTGAGCAGGTGCTAGCGCATCCGTGGTGCGATATGGACTAAGTCAAGCAAGAAAGA
Source organism: Lasiosphaeriaceae sp. G1095 (assembly GCA_027569635.1). NCBI lineage: Eukaryota > Fungi > Ascomycota > Sordariomycetes > Sordariales > Lasiosphaeriaceae > Lasiosphaeriaceae sp. G1095. The sequence continues at coordinate 47,878 of JAPDFK010000203.1, read as the reverse complement.
AAAACAATCAATACCGAAGAAAGAGAGAATGAAAAAAAGAGAGATTGGTGAATAGAAGGATAAATCTTTACCTCCCAGGAGCTTTTCCCATATGTGTTTGTATGATACCCCAGAGGGAAAATTGTTGATGATCCCCCCCCCCCACACACACACACACGACATGACATATGGACAAAATGGAAACGGAGGGCAGACAAGGGTGAATGAAGGGTTAACGGATGAAAACTTGATAATGGACACTGGTGAGAGGAGGTTGATCCATGAAGGGGCTTGGGAGGTGGATGAGGCGAGGATCTTTTTATTATAACTACTACTACTACATGCATGCATGCAATAACGGCGTATTGAATTCGTTTTTTGTTCTTTTTATAGGGCGCCTTCTTAGTCTATACATGCATACATACAAACATTTGCATTTCACATCTTTCTTTCTTCATTCGTGTGATGTGACGTCTGCGGTTGCTCGCTTGGTAGAAAGGAATTTGACGGCTGGTTGGAAGCGTGTTGTTAATACCGTTTTTACCATCACAAAAAGACAAAGAAAAAAATACATTTCTCCCATCATATTCCACGTCTGTATATTACCTTAGGAGCGAGTTAAGTTGAAAGACGATGTAATAACAAGGAAGCCCATCCGTCCAAATTCAAGATAATAATAATTAGTGCAGTCTTTTCGTCCCCATGCAAGATAATAATAATAAATCTTCAAACAGTATACGTTATTAATGCAGTGCATTTATAATACTGGAAAGCATCACAAAAAAAAAAGTTCCCTGACCTTTCCAGGTTATCCCATACACTTATTTGCCTCGTCTGGTGAGTGCATGCTGTACTGTACATACACCACGGTGACCCGTTGTGCCAAAACAAAAGAAAGAAAACTTATTTACAGTACAGCCAACACCATCCAACGCCGTATCCCCAGTAACTCATCGACCCCCTCTGTCCCTCGTCCCAACCTTATGCGGCAGCACCTTATGCTGCTCAGTCAACAAGGTTGGGATTTTGGCGCCACCCCTGGCACTCTCCCAGACACTCTGGGTGACCCTCGCCGGGATCTTTCTCCCGCGCAGACGCTGGTCAATGAGCCACATGCCGACGACAAACTCCTGCTTGGTGAGGGCGCCAGAGCCAGTTCGGTCGACTAGATCCCATACCTCGGCCAGCTCGTCCGGAGGCAGCCGACTTCGTGTCCAGATGTCGCGGACAACAGCGTTGACGACCAGCTCTGCCTCAGGCCCATCCCAGGCGCGACTGAGATCCGTTTGGGACGGCTCATGATCTACGTCCATGACTTTATCCGGCTGCTGCTGTGGCTGAAGAGACGCAGCAGATGGTCGTTGGTTCTGGCGCCAGACGTCCGGATGCTGGAAGGCAAAACCCGGCTTCAGAAATAGTCCGCGGTTGCTGGCCCACACAGCCTCGTATCGGCGACGCTCGCGGGCCGACACTTCGTCACGCCAGCGTCGCCGGGATCCTTCATGGTGGGAGTGCTTCTTGTGACCGCCCAGCGCCTTCTTGCGATGGCGATGCATGTGGCGGCGAGTCTCCTCGTCATCAGAATGCGACGTGGGCGGCGCCCGTAGTGTTTGTAGCATTCCTGTGCGCTGCGGCGGTTGGCGGCTGCCGCCGGGGGACTTGCCGTTCCCGCCGGTGTGATGGCTGCTGAGCCAGCTGTCGGCTGTACGCTGCTGTGGGATGGAGCGAAGGGGGCTCGGTGGGCGGTGATGCCCATGACCATGGCGCCGAGGAGGCGGAACTGGGGGAGCAGGACCAGAAGCGGTAGCAAGGCGGGACGATGCAATAGTGCTTGCCATGATAGCGTTGGTGAGAGAATCGAGAGCAAGCCCCCGATTTGGCGTGCCCGGTGTGCCTGGGCCCGTCGGGCGTCGTATCGCGCTATAGAAGGCGGGAGATGGGTCACCCTCGAAGGAAGGGCGTGGAGGAAGCTGAAGTCCTTTTGGTGGTGAGGCACGAGACGGTGATTTATCCGCTTGTGAAGACGGCTCCCAGCCCTTAACCGGAGATCCTGCCCGCGGAGACTGTGTCGAGGACGCCGAGACGAACGTGTCATCTGACGAGTTGGAGCTCAGGGATGTTGTTCGGCGTGCTGCTGGCACATTGGCCTCGCCTTCGTAGGTTGCATCCGCCTCTGGTTTTGCATATTCGGCGACTTTCGGAGTTGTCGTCGCCATCTTATGCTTGGCAAGACTGGAAGCTCTGGCAGGAGGAGCAGGAGGATCGAGTCGTGGTGTCTTGATAACCCGTCTGGGTTGCGGGGAGATAAGATCGGTCATAGCACGGCGGGCCACGTGTGTGTGTGGAGGTGGAGAGGGGGAGCGACGTCTGCCAGCTCGAAGGTCTGGCCCCGGAATCGGCTCCGAATCTCGAGAGGCTGCCTGTGGTTGGACATTTGGTCGACTAGCAGTCACCTGTTCGTCTGAAAGAGTTTGCCCTGGTGACTCACTTTCGACGCCCCTTCGGATGTCTGGTTTTGACCTGCGTGTCTGCGTTTCAGAAGAGACCTGCACTACCTTCGAGTTATCCTCCGATTTAGCAAGGCTGCCAGAAGGTGCCTTTGCTCTCGCTATCTCAGAAGGAGGCGGTTTCGGCTTCGGCTTCGGTCTAGGCCTTTGACGGGGCTCCGGCTGGCCAGGCTCGCTACCCGCCTCCATATATGGACCTCTCGACCTGGGAGGAGTTGGCGGTTGTATGCCCGGGCTTGATCTCTCCAAAGAAGCAGGCCCCCTCTTCTTAACAGGGTCCACGTCATCGTTCTTACTCTCAAACAAGGATATCAGCGAGTTGGTAGGCTGGATAGACGCCGTATCCGTAAGATCCGGGGTGGTGGTCTTTGTGGATTGGCCACTGGTAATAAAGCTGCTGGCACCGAGACTTGGCCGTCTCGCCACTCGGGAGTGAAGCTGTATTGTGGTAAGGGGCGCCTGCGCAAAGCCTCTTCCTCCTCCTCCTCCTCCTCCTCCAGGGTTCGAATTCGGCGAGCCAGACCGGCTGGCAGCAAGCGTGGCAGCAAGAAACGAGGTTTGTTTGCCGCCGCCGCCGCCAGGCCCGGGTTTCGCTCCAGAACTAGCACCAGTTCCTGAAGGCGTCAAGTGCTGCTGTGATAGTCTCGGCATCACCAGACTATGCTCCGACTCCCTCCTGCTGTAGCCACTTCCCAGCTCTTGTGAACTCCCGCCAGTGCCATGTCGCCTCAGATCCTGCCTGCTGCTCACATTTCCCGCCTGCCCCGAGTTTCCTCCCGTTGGTGATCTCGGTCTGGGAGAGGGGTGGTCGCGGGCCGCATGCGTGGCAGCGCTTAGCGCTCCATTGCTCCCAGTCGGGTTCGGCGACCGCGGGTTATTATTTGTAGTATTACTGCTGTGAGCCTTGTCGTTGCTGGCGGCTTTCTGGCCCTGAAAGGCAATAGTAGCGCCCTTCAAGGCGGCAGCAAGAGCAGCATTGTTGCGAGTCGCTGGTGTTGGCTGAGACCTCTGGGCTCCAGGCGTTCCTGAGGATTGCATGGGACTCGATGTCAACGAGGGTTTCTGAAGCTGCCGGCGGACGACGACTTCGGAATCATGTGTACCTAGGAAAGGGCTTGGCTCGGACGATAATAAAACTTTGGTAGAGGTGTCGATGGTCAGCTCCCAGGCTTGTCGCAAGGCTGGGTTGACTTGTCGAGTACTTTAGTTGTTTGGAGGACTGGTCATCAGCCCCAAAGGTGGAAGGTAGGTATCTACATGTACCAGATTGGGTTGATGGGTCGATTACAGGGGTAATAGTAGAGTATGTGGAGTACGAGGAACATACCTACCCAAGCTACCTTGCGTGGGGTTGAACGAAACGCCAAGCCTGGCCCGTCACGTCTTGAACTGGAGCAGCAGCGGCACTGGAGTAGGTAATCCGTAGGGAGGTACGGATTATCGTATCCATTAATAGTAATTTAGCAGGGTATCTGTAAGAGCATACCAGTGGGCCACCGCGCCAGAATAGCGGTATCGCAACCGTAACGCGCCAGGTGGATGGGGTCCTAAAGGAATACTGCCTGGACATAACATTTACAACCAACCTGCCTGCCCAGTCATAGACAAAATTTACCAGGTTGAATGAATGTAAGCGTTATGGCAAGGTCGACTCGATCGATTGGTAAATCATTGGAAATAAATTCAAGACTCATAACCAAAGAGTACATACACCATCCATCACTGGTTACTGACAATACACAAACAAAACAGCACCAGTCGTAGACCTCCCTCCCTCAAAACCACGCCGGATTCCTAAAACGCCTAGGCTACCTGCCAAATGTCCCCATCCGTTTCCCCATGTGGTCCTATCTAGGTTTCCAAGCGGGGAATCCAATTCCACATACCTCTTTCACCCGTCGTTGTCGTTCCTTGCCTGGCAAATATAAACCTGAGGCATCTTCCGCTTGGCTGCCGCCGCCCCCTAAACTTGTTCGGACCGAAATCAAAAATATAAGAATACGTACAATATAAAAAGAAGAGGAGGGAGAGGAAAGAAGCAATCGTATATGCGCCATGAAAAGGGCAGTTGTGTTGACAAACAAGAGACCGCCACATTTATCTTTCTCCAAGGTATAGTACGACCCAATTCATAAAAGAAAGACCCGAACAAAATTTGGGGGATCGAAACTAGTAGTAGCAGTGCATCATGCAAACATATGTCGTCGGCGACATAATTTCACATCCATGACCTGGCCAGCTTGTGGCTGCACCCGTTGTGGAGTGTGCGTGTGCAGCTTAAAAGGCGTCCTCGTCCGTCCACTCGCTGTTTGACACGATGCGGTTGCCCTCGTTATCCACCATGACATGGCCTGCATGGGTCGTCGGTGGGAAGCCTCGTTGCCGCTTTATCTGCCCGGCATGGGGCCTCGAATAGCCTGTCTCGGGAGTCAGCCTCTTGCCGGCGCGGGCAGCCCGCACTTTGGCGTAGTATGCATCTGACGCATCCATTTCCGGCTCAGAGTTGTCGTCGTACGTCTCCCAGTTCTCAGAACCTGACACGACGGTCGACGTGTTGGAGATTTGTCGACCGGGCGGTAGTGGCACCTGCGAGTAGGATGACGGAGCAAGCCGCTCGTTATGGCGCATCGACCCCCCCTGGTAGTCCCGAGAGGCTGGCCGGCTGTGCTCGTTCGAGACATGCCTGTCGTCGTACACATCCTCAGGCTCGATATTTCGAACGATGCTCCCCCCCAGCCCGGTGTTTCGGTAGTGATTCGCCGGCGTCTCCAACTCAGGTGGAGGCATAAGATCCCGCATCTTGGGAGGCGGCGCTCTCAAAATGGGTGCCCCGTGACGCAGCCCATTAGTTTCAACTCTCGACTCTGGTCGGGGCCGTTCTGGCGAGTTGTTTCCGTGCTTGAGATTGGAAAGTGGCACTCGCGCGGGGATTCGGGATGGGCTCCCTTTCGTATTTGCTGCAGGGGGGTTTCTGGGTGGTTGCGCCGGTTTTGCTGTACTCGCATGTGTAGGGGTCTTGGCTGGGTTTCTTGGTGCTGCAGCAGTCTTCAAGTTGCCAACACTGTTGGCCCTGCTTAGGACCTTCGCCTTAGCTGCCGACGGGGCCGGGGCTGGGGTCTTGGATCTGGGGCCCGGCGCTGGTTTGGCCTCGTCCATGTCAATAATGTCGAGATAGCGTTCGCCGTGCACCAAAAAGGGCCGCCCAAATTCGTCCTCCCACTTCTCCAGGCCCTTGCGCAGCTCAGCTGCGACCTTTGGGAGCTCCTTGGAAATTCGTTTCCTCATCTTCTCCTCCCGCAAGAGCTTGCCCGGATCACGCTTTTCACCCTTTTGTCCTCGCATCATCAGTCGCGATGCATCTTGACTGGACGCAGCTAGCTCGTCTCGGTCGTGGACGAGAGTCCTGTGCCTATCGATAAGAGCCAAAGTCGGGGCTCGCTGTTCCTTCAGTGACTCTAGTCGCGCAATTTCGCGCTCATGCGCCTCGAGCAGGGCATCGCTGTAGACATCCGAGAAGGCAGGGGTGAACTCCAACATCTCGTCTTCTGACAAATACAGCGCATCCCACAGTTCTTGAAGCTTGAAGCGGGCATCCTCCACAAAGAGATGTAGGTTTTGCCTCTTGAGGTCATTGAGCCGCGACAGCTCGTCCTCAAACTCGTTGATCTGTCGGACGCCGCAGCCACGATTGCCGTTGAGGAACGCCTTACGCTCCTTCTCGTCGACATTCAGCCTCTCCCACAGAGCCTCGACTGCCGCCTTCAAGTCTTTCAGGCGCCTCTCCCGGTTCTTTTTCTCGTCCGAAAGTTTGTCTCTCTTGGCTCGGAGTCGGGCGAGGTCTTCTTCGTGGAGGCCAAGCTGTTCGGGTGCATCGCGGTAATACTTGACGATGGCGTTCTCTGTTTGGGCTTGAGGTGTTCCCAGCTCTGCCCACAGCTGTATTATGTGCTCTGATAGCGCCTTTACCGTCGCTACTCGGCGTGTGTACTCTTCATATACGCGGGTGAACTCCTCGTCCAGCTTGTCAACATAGGATGGCGACAAGTCAAAGCTAGGTGGAATGGACTGGTTTGGCCCAGACGGCGGCAGGGCAATCCTGACAAAGGTGGGCTCAAGATGAAGGGAATATGATTCCAGTGCTTGGACCAGTTCTGCAGCTAGTTAGTCTCCGTGTTTACTTGTCAGGGGTTATTTATGGAGGGGCAGCCGTACTCTTGACCTGCTCGAAGCGCTCCCTATGAAGTCTGCCAATCTGGGTGTGTTTTTCTTTGAGAACCTGCAGGCATCGTGTGAGCGGGTATGTGATTTTGAGCTCGTCATCCTCGGCTTGGTAGTCGCGGCGGGGCTTGTTGTCGTCGAGCGACGCCTCCATCTGGCGAATGGCTGTGACGATCTTTTGCGCCTCCTCGATCATGCCCTTCTTCTCGGCCGTCACAATTCGGACCTGGTTGTGCAGAGCTTCCGACAAGGCGGAAAAAAGCTGTTACCACCAGCGTGAGTGAGTCAGCAAGCAGCAAAAAAGTACCGGTCGGTAGTCTCGACGCACCTCGGATTCCCGCGCTTCGCGGTCATGGTTGGCCACGCCGATCTCATCAAACAGGCCGTGCAACTGGCCGATTATGGTGTTGACCTGCTGGGCGAGGTAGCTGGTGTCCATCTCGCCGGCGGCGGATATGAGTGGCAGCGAGACGACCGGTATTGGTGTGATGCAAAGTCGACAGTATATTCTTCAAGTCGCAACCAGAGATACCGCATGAGACGGCGACGTGTCGAGATATCAAGCAACGAATGTGGTGTTTTTGGCGGGGCGTATCATTGAGCGCGATGACGTGCAGCTGGGCTCTGCAGCTAAGAGGCTTTGTTTACGAAATCGACTCAATCAGCGTACCCGCAGGCAATATGTGCGACTCCAGCAGCGCATCTCAGGGGTGCAGAAAAATAATAACAACAATCGTTGTCGTCGTCGTCGTCGTCGTCGTCGACGTCGTCGGTGGGCAAGGGCCAGGTTTTCGAAAGGAAGGGTGTGCTCGAAATGATAGGGCTCTGCTATATCCGTAGAAAGGAGGGAATCATAAGAGAGGGGAGGGGAGGGGAGGGGGGTAAGTTTGGGTGTCAATGTCGGATCGGGACGGGAACACACACCGCGCGCGAGTCTTTTCGTTGAACAGAACAAAGCACCCACCCTAGTTCGCGCCTTCCGTTGGTCGCCACAGCAACGCCCGCTCTTTTCGCTTGCTTAGCGGCAGTTTCAAAAAGCCCACCTGCTCGGCAAGGTGGGTCCCCCCCCCGCAGTGACAGGCACATCGAAAACGTCCAAAGTCCGAATGATTGACTTCAGGCCGGACCACCCGAGACCCAGAATTGCTTCTAGAAGAAAGCCCCGGCGAAGCATGACACGAACCCCCCTATTGAAACGTACCTTAGTGAGTTGACTATTCAACGTCATAGTGAGAGAACCTGAAGCGGAGTGGCATTGTTGCAGCGTCGGTGCAGGCTTAGGGCAGTACCGGTTTGCATGATTTGTATGGTTTGTATGGTTTGTATGGTTTGCGAACAATGAATGCATAGGTAGTCCAATACGTTCCAGAGCTCTGGAGCGAATATTAGGCACTTCGGTCCGTATGGTATTCATCGATGTTGAGCGATTTGGTGGCCTTGTGGAAGAGGCGTGGAGGGGGGGGGGCTTGTCCCTTCAAGACCCTACCACGGCGTGATCCCTTGCTCCCCCGTTTGTCGTTTCTATTTTATCATCAAGAGTGAGAGCGGACAGGCCTTGAACATGTAGTGTGTGAGACCACCAAGTGCTTTCTCAACTATACTAGTATTCCCAGACTCGACAAATATATGGGCCCAGGTGCCAATACCAATGACGCCAAGTTGAGTGATTCCAGGTTGGCGAGAACCTCACTTGACCAGCAACAAGCAACAGCACATATAATCCTGGGTGGGTGAGGGACACCCAACGTTCACCATCAGGAAGAGATTTACCTCCCGGGCCGGCTATTATGAATAACACAACACACCCTCATTCCCAGGTTGCACGAAAGCGATTGCCGTTCGCTCAGTCCATCTTTCCAGCTGGGTTTTAGGACAGGTCCCCTTTTTTGTCGCATTTGAAGTTCGATACGGGCCAAGCCATGCGCCAAAAGGAAGGTCGTCCCCGAAGTCGATAGACAAATGCCGAAAGGGGAAGACATACGTACAATACATACGAATAGGTCCTGTATAGACCCCGTGTCTGTTTCTCCAGACTTTTGGAACATGACAAGCTTGACCGGAGAGGCAGTATTCCGGAACCTTCTCTTGAGATGAAGAACTCATGCGTTAACCAGCAGGTAGGCAGGCATTCCCCATACTCGAAAATCACGGGGATCTTGCATCTTCAGACGAACGAGCAGTTTTGCGATGAAGTCTTCTGGACGACAATGCATTGCAGTCGCATCAGATGTGTCTGTCTCTACTCCCAGGAGCCATACGTACCACGGTCATGGCGAGCTTGGAGAGGTCGGGTCTGGCGGCTAAATGGGCAACAAGATTTGTCTCCTTCTTGTCTCTCTAGGACCAGCAGCAGCATCAACCGCACGGACGATAGCGATGTGTCTCTGGGAGGGAAAATTCATCCCAATTCTTTTCAATCTGGGGGTCTGGGGGTTGGCGCACCTACCTCTTGGCGCCTGTCCCTCCTTGCCCCGAAAGGCCCGAAAGTCTGTATGCCCGTTCTTCATCCGATCTGCTGCCAGCAGCTACCGGTAGGTTCCATCCGACGAGTGTGGGAACTTGGGAAGGAGGGTCGAGGATGAAGGATCCCATCCATTCTGCAAGCAGTCAGTTGAGGGGCCCCGCACGGAACATCTCAATGCCAGGGCGGTCTGTGCGAACGCATCATCTTTTTAGAGTGCATGTTTGAGCTTCCTCGCCAGCCTTTTTTGCCAGAAGTCAATTCAGGGGAGTGAATGAATTGCCCTTTGTGCTGGAACGGTGGAAAGCAGGGACGACGACGACTTGTGCCCTCACTCGACCCTCTTCAATCCTTATCGCAGATGCTGATTGGCTCATCACTCCGACTCTGACCCACATTAGGTACTACCTAAGGTACCTTACCTTAGTTACCTACTTGCCTACCTACGTAGTAGGTGGGTACCTACCAAGGTAACCAAGTAGTCGAGCCGCCTTTCTGTGACGTGCGTGACAGACACAAACCTTAACCCATCAGCATTCGCCCTTTTTTGTGTCCAACAGCTCCCAAATGTGCTACTCTACTAATACAACAGCCATAACATCGTCGTCATTGCCATCCACATTGGCCATGCCCAGGTGGTGGTGGTGGGGGGGCAATAGCCCTGCTGCCAGCTGGTCTCTTCCCCAGATCGTCCACCACCCTGGCTTCATGTGATCTTCGAGGGCTTGCCTGCTTTTCTTCTTCTGGCCTTCCATCGCATGAAAGAAAGCCTGGGCCTTAGCAAAAAGAATGATGCGATGACACAGCATTTACGATTTGTTTGATCACCTACAGAACGGTCTGCAAGGCACGCCACCTGCTGTCGTCCCAACATTTCCGTTGTATGGTACGGCGAACGCCTTCTCGATGACGATCTGGGTCCCTTCTGTCCGCATGAGGGTGGCCAACTGCTCCTGTCCGGCGACCGCCGAGGTGTGCTCGTGCCGGTGCTTCTGCCGAGTTTAGTTCCTGCTGCGAGAGAGGTTCAGGAGGCCGGCTTTTTAACATCTACAAACCCCATTTACCCAACCCGCTTGTGTGGCAGCCAAGCCTTCCCGGACGGCTCTCCCACTCCCTCTCTCACCGCGATGCCTAGGCCTAGGTGTGGATAGCTCTGATACCAAGTTCACTATTTTGTCTCTTTTTATTCTTTTTTTTTTTTTTTTTTTTGGTTAACCTGCCTTGGCAAGTTAGGCTAGTTTGAGTGGCCGGTACGACGGACAGGGAGTAGGGTGATGATTATATAGTCAGAAAACCACTGGACGGCAAGTCGCCAAGAGGTGACCACATCGCGAACGAAGCCTGCTTCTTGACTTCAAATTGCGTCTTTCCTCATATGCTCATAGCTGGCCAGTGGCAACGTCCGTCAAACTTGAAACACTCCAGCCCGACGACCGCTTTTTCTGTCCTAGGCTGGTCCCAGGTGGGCTACTGTTGCTGTATTCTCTCACCTGTCTTCGCCAAGATCTGCTGCAGAGCCATCTTGACACACGAGGCAGATTTATCCGGCCGGCTCTCTCTGCATGTTGAAGTCGCACTAAGAGACGAGACGAGACGACTCACAGATCGACATGCATCTCCATCGACGGTTCCTTCCCGCCTCAGCTGGCAGCTGATGCCAACACTTGACTGACTGACAATCAGAGGCGGCACGCTGCTGGCCGGAGGCACGACATGATGTCTTTCTTGTCGTCCCTGCCCATCCCGTCTCACGAGCCTCCAGGAGAGGGACTCTCTCTCTCCTATATCTTGATGAATATCCCCACCCTTTCTTGGGATCTCCTTCCCGTCTTTATGTTGTCGATTACTCTGCTATTCCCAACTTCTCTGCCGTGCTGCCGATACTCGCCTCCTTCATATGGAGACTGTTTTAACACCACAGCTACCAACGACTGGAATGAGATAGCGCCGCCTCCCATCTTGCGTCATGGACGCCTCAAGATTCCCTCCGCCGTCCTACCCGGCACCATCCGGGCTCCAGATATTTGCTCTCTTTGTCAACTTCTTTTTCCCTGCTCTCGCACTATTCGTCGTCGCCACTCGCGCTGCCGGTAGGCTGGCAACGAGGCAGTTTGCCTTGGATGACTGGCTTATCTGCATCGCCATGCTCATGTCCGTCGCCGAGACTATCATTAGCTACTTTTGTAAGTATTTTTTTCAGGAGATCTCGGCCGCCATGAACGCATGCTAATGGTATGCAGTTATCAAGACCAACTTTGTCGGCATCCGCCCCGACCAGGTGCCGCTCCACGACCCCACCGAGGCCTTGATCTGGTCCTATGCTGTACAGATCCTCTACAACCCGATCCTAGCCCTCGTCAAGTCGTCCGTTTTGATCTTCCTGTCCCGCCTGTTCGGGCAGAAAGATGGCGTACGACGCTTTATTCTATGGCTTAACGTCGCCAATATCTCGCAGATGGTTGCCGTCTTCTTCGCCATCACTCTACAGTGCCTCCCTATTGCCTTCAACTGGGACCTTTCTATTAGAGGCGGCCGCTGTGTTGACCGACGTATCCTGTACACTACCACGGCCGCTTTCAACATTGTAACCGACTTGATGATTCTTGGACTACCACTCTGGATCTTCATCGATCTCAAAATCCCCAAGCGCACAAAGATCGCCCTTCTATTCGTGTTTCTCCTGGGTTTCTTGTAAGTAAACTACCCCTGTCGTCTTTGTAGACGTAAACTAACCCTTTTCAGGGTCACTATCACTTCAGTTATACGACTGGTGCTTCTAGTCCAGGGACTATTCGGACTTACGCTACTCTCGGACCCCATGTCCAACATCGGCTTTGTCACATCCGCGATTGAGACAAACCTCGCGTTGATCACAGCATCAGCGCCAGCCTTACGGCCTATATTCCGCTCGCGTGACCGTGGCGGCTGGTTCCCACGCACGTCGGTGATGCCCAGCCACGTCGCGGACGTGGAAACGGGCCAGAAATCTGTCGGCTGGGAGAATTCAACCGTCGGCAGCAGCATCGGCGGCAAGCTTGGCCGCGGCGGAAGCCGGGGCGGGAGGCGGGGCAGCACCCGCACCGCACGGAGCACGAAAACGGGACGCGGCGGCAAGATAAAGCCTATAATTCGCGTCCGAACTGACATGGCGGAGCTGCGCAGTCAATCGCCCCGGACCAGCGAAGAGGAGACCATGACCACCAACGGAATCATGCGCGTCTCCGACATCCAAAGAGAGATTGACGGCATAGTGAAAGACATTGCCGTGTCGGGCTCCGGTACATACACGGGAGTCCGACCAAAAACGCCCAAGACGCCCAAGACGCCGAGGCCGAGGCCCTCATTCGAAATGACGACGAGCCCTCCACGTCCAAGCACAAGCGGAACAAGTGGCGGAGGCACTCGCGCTCGGTATCCAGAACGCTACTACAGCGAGAGCATCTATCCAGATCCTGACTTCTTTGACGACCGTAACTACAATGAGGAGCGTTACTCAAAGTATGGCGACAAACGGTTTGGCGTCGTAACGCCCAAGGGGACCACGCCGACTTCGCGGACGTGGAAGGAAAGTGGGCGACCATTCTAAGCTACTCTCATATATCATACATGTCCGGATCGTTCGGCGTTCCATTTGTCGGTTCTTTGTAATTTTTTCATCTGGTTCTCATACCCTTTTTATTCACATTGGCCTTGGCGTATTAATGGCTCTCCTTGTTTGGTTACGGGCAAAGGGGGTTTAACGAACGGTCAGCGGTGCATTCCGAGTCATATTTGAACAACGGCGACGGCGGCGGCGCTTTTTTGGTTTGGCAAGGGGAACAAAAACTAAATACCCTCTATTTCACTCTTCTTCCTCTATCGTTGTTACTTTCTGGACATGAATGATGTGTCTGTTGCTGCTAGACGATGGCCATGTGAGAATGGTGCAGCCAGTTACTACTTGGCCATTTTAGGTTGTGTTCCAGGTAATAAATCCAGAGAAGGTAAAGTGTTTTGGAGCAGAGAACGAGAATATTATTGTTTGGTCGTTTGGGTAGCAATTTTATTGCAGGAAATGGGGTTGTGCTATTAGGTCCAATGTTATCGGTTCTTAGGTGTTCTTGTGCTCTTGCCCTTTCATTAATTGCGGTTAAGCAATAAGCCTATCATCTCCGTGCAGGTCAATACCCTTAACCCAACCTCGGAATTCTGGCCACTCCTTGCCTTATCCTGAGCCGGTGTTGTTGGCGCTCTAGGGCTGACAATCCCGAGTTAACGTTCACCGTCAGTCGCCAATCTCTGGGATCAGGACTAGGTCTAAACCCAGGTAAGTCCATCCGGGAGCCCACCGGGCTTCACGCGGCCCGAACCTCGTCCTTGAAATTAGACGTCTTACTGTCTCGTATGATTTATGGTTGACTTGTGTGTAGAGTAGGTACCATCATAGTCTTCAGTCGATCACGAGGAACATGTGTACATGTCAGAGCGCCATAAGTTAGGACTACTAGGGTACCCATTCGGGGGGAAATGCTCACGAGTATAGCAACCGTCAAACTTGTTGGCTTGGCTTATGACTCACCTGGACATGTTGCAAGGGATCATTTCTGGGAGATGATATGTATGTATATAGAAAGAGACCGCGACCTCCTTTCATCGCCATGTTGCTGTCTCCATGTCGGTCGGCACACTGTCAGCAAAACACAACTCCTAACAAACAGCCCAGCCTTGATATCTAACCACATGGACAGCCCACCTCCTAGTCTCTCCCCTCTGAGGAGTACCACAGCTGTTATCTCCTCCTTTATCCTCTTTGAAAGTGGCACTATCATTGCCTTTAACAGAACGACCGAGTTCTTGAGGTGATCCGCAACGGTTCCCCGCTCGTCACGGACGACCGCGTTTGCTGGGATATTCTCTTCCACTCCTACCCTGCTCCCTTCCTTACGGGACTGAGTGTGTTGATGTCACTGCAAAGATCATCAGACGCGGGTTCGTCGACACGCATCGGCATGGATTGCAGACGGCGATGAAGACGCTTGCGTCTAAATAACACGTCTTTGGTGGAATATTATAGTCGGTATAGGTGTGTGGGACTCTTCCCCTGTCTTTCTGTCTTTCTTTCTTTCTGTCTTTCTTTCTTTCTGTCTTTCTTTCTTTCTGTCTTTCTTTCTTTCTGTCTTTCTTTCTTTCTGTCTTTGTGTTATATATGTTTTCATCTCTTGGATTGTTAGGTTTTCCTTAGACATGCTATGTCCACCTACCCCTGAACTCATCTCAGCTGCTAAAACAAAACCCTATTTCTTTCCCAAACAAAGCAAGTACGCAGCAGCGGGCGTGCTGACCCCAGACGACGTTTACATTGAACAACTTGCGGGTCTTTACGAATCACTCAACGCGGGAGTTACTACGACTCTCGACCACGCGCATTACACTTGGTGCGTTACCCCCCTCAATCCCCTTCTGATATGGATCTTCTTCATAAGAACAGTTCATTGACAGGTCCAGCGCGACTGCCGAAGGTGGCCTCCGCGCCTCAATCGACAGTACCGCTCGCGTATTCTGGGCGTATACCTGCCACAATGTCAGCAAGTTTGAAATCCCCGAGCAGCTGGGCATCTTCCACGACATTACCACCCAGGCATCGTTTCGCGGGCCTGCGACGAGCCTGGGAATTGCGTATGATAATTTTGGACGGAACCCCAACAACATGGGCGAAGTCCATAATATCATTGGTCTCGCCAAGTTGGTTTATAACCACTTATTCACACGCCAGAAGTATTTGTGCTCTAGAATAGCAGCTGAATATTTTTATTCTTGTTGTAAAAAAGGGAGTAAAAAAGGGTGTTCAATGTATCCGTCATCACGACGCATTCCGTTCAGGGGGTTTGGGGGCGTATGCATACCTGCTCGACCGTCTCCTGATTTCTTGTGAACAAGAGTAGAGAGCTAATAATGATCAATCATCCTGCCATTAGTCGACAACACGCCCCGAAGACCTCGAAGCCCTCGGCATTCTCAACTCAACCATCCCGATCGTATTCTCGTACGCAAGCTCCCTCCCCAGTTGGTGCACAGTTGTTTGTTAAGGGATAACAACCAGTACATCTCGATCACGCTCGAGTCCGAAATGCATTATGGACATACACACCCGGACAGCCATACGCATCTCTCTCCCTCTCTCGCTTGCTTGCAAGAAACAACCCTCTAACCATCAAACCATCACCGGCTGCTCGCCAGTGCTGGCGCGGGCCCGACAGGTGTTTGTGGACAGGCCGCTGCCGACTTTTTTGGGCAAGCATGGCACTGGCACTGGTGGATTTGACTATGCGCCGGCTCTGACAGTCGACACGCTCGGTGGGCCTGGGAACGGGTATGGACATGTGTTTCGGACTTGGGTCCGTCCTACGTACTGTACATGGTTATGGTTGAATGCCTGTGTCGGAGAATTAAGGATTCGGTCTCGCTTCTACCGATTTTTCTTGCACAAGTGTGGAGTTGTTGACTCTCGACTCCCATACCTTACTGACAGACCCTTGCGGATAGAGTATGCAGTCGAGGATATGTACCGTGTACCATGTTGGTCGAGTAGAGTAGATTATTATTTAGTGGATATACTCTACATGGTAGATCGATCGGGAGTCTCGGGATCGCGGCCCAATGCGACGTACCCGTTGTGTACCGATAGCACCCCGCAAAATAACCCCCATTTCTTTTGATCTAGGGACTTTTTCATATCAAGAAAATTGTGCCGTGTGGGGTTGTCGAGGGCGGGTGGGGGGCCGCGCCCAACCATCCCCTCCAATATTTTGCCCAATCAATAACTGTGGCTGATAAGAGATTTCTCGATTCTTTTGCAAGTGCATGAGAGATGGTGGGAGATGACGGCATAAGGGATGAATCCTATCCACTCCATCCTAGGATCCTAGGGTGCCGGGGCTCGGCGAGAATGCCCAAGACCTTTGCACTGGTCACGGTATTCGGCCTTTAGACTTCCATGATCGCTATCGATTCTGGACGTCGGGCAGCGGGCTCGCTGCGGACATGGTCTCCGATCACGGCAGGTCGGTTGCCAGGTCTTTGCTTGCTTGGACCCAGGATTGATGGCTTTTGCGACATTAGAGACGGCTTCCAGAAAGGCTTTTGACGGCTTCCATGCTGGTTAACGTTGCAGAATATCTCCATCCTTGCTACTGAGATCCCCCCCCCCCCCCCCCGGGAGAGGCTCCATTGCTCAACTCCGCCAGCCTAGGCTCGAGGAAGAAGCTCTTTGACAACCTCGACGTGTGTTGGGTAATCCGGATTGTTGGAGAGATTATTGGACATGTTAGGAAGGCGACGAACCTCCCCTTATAGTAACTGGGTCCTCATTATTAGCCGATGTGGCATTCCTTCCAGGTTTTCCCCCAGCGAGTTGATGAGTGCCTTGCAACTTTGCCGAGTTAAATAAAAAAAAAGAATGGAGCGGGCTGGCCCATGTCCCATCCCCACTGGCACTTGTGGCCTCTCTGGCAGCCTAAAAGTTGGCAGGTGTCGTAAGGGCTTGGACTGTCCGTACGGGCGGCCTAGTTCTTTTTCCAAACAACCGATGCGCCCGCTACGCTAATAAACTTCTCAACACGTAACTTGCCGACTGTGGACGAAAGGGTGTCCGTCTGTCTTATCTGAAAGTATCACCGGCGCCTGAAGTTCTGCGTGGCACGCGGGCCATGCCATGCCCTCCACGTTCCGATTTATTAGCACATGGACTTGTCAGGGCTCGACACACTATGTATATATATACTATGTACCTCCTACTCTTAGTATTACCCTGCGGTGCCTGCCGGCTCGGGTAACCACTGGAGTTGTGAAGCCGGCCGTGGGAAGG
Source organism: Lasiosphaeriaceae sp. G1095 (assembly GCA_027569635.1). NCBI lineage: Eukaryota > Fungi > Ascomycota > Sordariomycetes > Sordariales > Lasiosphaeriaceae > Lasiosphaeriaceae sp. G1095. The sequence goes on along the minus strand of JAPDFK010000203.1, from coordinate 30,870 downwards.
TGATGCTACCCAGATGTTACACTACCTGTCCTACCTATTTGGTAAAACGGGCCTTTCGGAAGAGGGAAGCTTATCAGTGACATATGATGGTGCCTCGTCGCTTCATCTCAAGTCCGACGGACAAACAAAGTGTTTTCCATCTTTCCCCCACACACGATGGCCTGGGGGTTGGGTTTGTGCCCCTGCCTGCCGCCTGCCGCCTGCCGCCTGCCGCCTGCCCTCAGAGAACTTCCAGGTTATGGGTGGGTCATTGCCCGCCGCAAAACCTTTGGGCCGTGGACGCTCTTGCCACCTTCTCGTTGGGCTCGGGCGTCGCTTCAACGCGTGTGTGTGTTGTGTGTGTCTGAGCCACCTGCCCAACCAGAAGGTGCGCGAGAAACAACATGACTGTATCTGGACTGCGCCTGGCCTTTTTGGAATTTACGCAGAGGCCGACCGACCCCCAAAAGGGCATCCCAGCAAAGCTGACTGCTGGGCGTGGGCGTGGAGGGAGGCGTGGGTAGGTATGACCACCAACAGCAGGAGTCCAGGACCATCGCTTTAGTGAGACGGTGGGCCGGCAATGCGCTGTCCCACCGCCCTCGCTCGCCCGTGTCTTTTTGGGGTGTGTAACAGCATGAAGGTACCTTATTACCTCGCGGGTTGGTAAGAGCTGGCGAGGCGACAATCAGAGGATCCCTTATCAGGGCGCTCCCCTCCGCCAACTTCCGATGAATGATTACTTGTATTAAGGCCTCTCCCTCCTTTTCTGGGCGACATGAGTGATCTACCCAATATCGTATCTATCCACGATTCTACCTGATTCCCTTTGGCCGCCTGCCCGCGTGACCTCAACAAAAAAGACAGCGGCTTCGTCCTCATAATTGCCTAGGTAGGTACCTACCTTCTTATTAGCCTGCCTCTACCTGCCTACTCACCTAATAGTGGACAGCGAGACACACCACCAAAGTCAGGGACGCTTCCATTTTGCTGGGAACCGGGATCACGCTGCATACCCAATAAAGGCAACCCACCACCACCACGTCTCCTGCATCTGCCGCTTCTCGAAAGCCTCCGGCTGGCTGCCCCTAGCTGCCCCTAGCTGCCCCGAGCTGCCCCGAGCTGCCCAGGTGACGACGACGAGCTGCGGAGACCCTGAGAGAGGCGAAACTTGAAGTCACTCGCGCCGAGAACTCGACCTCTTTCTTCGCGAACATCCTCGAAACATAGGCTGACTTCCCCCAAACAAACTCGCATCGTTTTTTGTTTACAGCCGACCAACTCGCAACCTCAACACCCCCCACCCCCCCACCAAAAAAAAACCCCCCAAAAAAAAAGAGTCCTCCCCATTTCTGTGAACGGGCAGCGGTGGTCCGAGGAGGTGGACCATCCCGAGCCCCAACTATTACGTACTCTTACGTACTCAATTCACCCTGCGGCACGCGAGCATCCATTTGGCCTGCTGCATCACACCATAGGTGGCAGGATCGCCCAGTGTTTCTCAGCCGGCACCCAGTAGTCGGGCGTGGTCGCCGATTCAGGGACAGGTGGGACTTTGCTGGCCGGCAATGCGACGCCGCGCTGCCGAACCAAAGTAGCGGGAGGCATCGAGTGGACATTTTAATACATGGTGGGACACGATGATGTCTCCACGTTCCTTCCTCGTCACCCGGCAGAACCAACTCTATACAAGTACCCAAACGACAACACCGCCCGACATCCAAGTCGTTCTGCCACAAAGGTCCCCTACGCCCTCGCCCTCGCCCTCGCCCTCGCCCTCGCCATCGCCACACCCGACCCTTTCGCCGTGTAACAAGGATGACCGTTTTGCAGAGGACACGCTCACGCTCACGCCCACCAGCACCAGCACCTGCGCCAGTACGAGCGCCAGCAGTGCTGCTACTACCGTCCCCGCCATGTCTACGAGAAGAAGAGAAATGGATGCCCAGTCGCCAACCTTGAGCCCCCCGAGGACCACGACAACACTTACCCGCCCAACTACCCAGTCGAATCCTGTGCAGATTCCCACGAGACCAAAGTCTCGCGATGCGTCGTTCGCGCAGAAGCCGCATCGTCGCCATGGAGAACGGAGGCCCCAGCTCGCTTCGCACCGTCCCCGAGATGTCCATTCCCCCGACGCCATTCCCGCGTCGGTAGCTGCGCTGCTAGCCATCACCAGCATCCCCCCATCCAAGTCGTCACGGAGCTTGCGGCACATGGCACAAGAAAAGAGAATGACAGTCGAGTCAATTATCGAGAGATCGCAAGAGTCGGAGAAGGAGTTTAGCATATCACTGAGCAAAAGCCCCCTGGACCTGCTATTGATGGCCCCGGAGGAGTTGGAGTGCGACGATGTGTCCCTCTACGATAGCGCCATCGGATCTGCTCTGTCTACGCGGACCGTCTCCCTAGAGTCCATGCCGTCACTCGCCGATTCGTTTACGACGGACACTCTCTCTTCCCTGGAATCGCCTCACACTCCAGGCAGGAGGCGGAAGGCTCGGCCGACTCGCCGTTCCCTGGAGCCCGTGTCTTCCCCTCCTGGTGAATTAGAGGACCATCCGCTGTCATCGCCTCTGGTATCTGCCGAAGAGCTGGATTTCCGCGTCTTTGAGAAGACGGAGGAACTGCAGGACAAAAGATCTTTGCGCACGACTTTCAAACCTCTGAAATCAGCTTTCAAGTCCAACCTTACTGCTTCACTACGTGCCCTGCGCCAGGCAGCTCGCTCTTTTTCGAATCTAAACTTGACCTCGATCCCGCCTGAGGATTTCCTAACCCGGTCTATCTTGACGCTTGACCCTCAAGTTCCTTATACAGACGAACGACGGCCCCCTCCTCTTGAGGAGGAGCCAACTGCCGAGTTGCGGCGGTATCTCAACCCCACCACGACCGTCCGCCTCGAGAAGCCTAATGCTGCTGCGCTTAGCCCAGCAACAAGGACATTCACAGCATCGATCCAGATGCAAACGTACAAGGTCCACCGAGCCCGGAGTGCCCCCCCGTCTGGCCGAGGTTCCTATCCTTTGGCTGGACCTTCGTCGACATCGCAATCAACGCAAAATACACAGCAAAAATCGATGGTCGGGGGGCACGCAATGCCCGGCCCACGGCAGCGTGAGATGCGCGAGAACTCGGATTTCATTCGCATCGCAGTGATGGAGATGGCTATGAGAAAGCGGGGGAAACTGGATGACCAGCGACCGGGCCGTGCTCGCTGGGCTCTCCCACCGCGAAAGACGAGCCCAAGGCCGTACGAAATCGGGGCCGACGGAGTGCCAGCTCGATGGGTCGCCGTCACCTATTAGCCGGCCGCACTATGACTTCTTTTGGCTCTTGACGGCAAGTCGCAACCAGAAAAGTCTTGGCTTTCTGGTAGACTTTTAGAGGTATCCAACTCTCAGCGTGGCAAGCAAAGTTTCACACATCAGGTATCGCCTGGCGTGAAGCGCACCCCCAAAAACCTCGGCCGAGTCACATTATTGTGCTCGTGCGGCTTCAGTCGGATACGTGACATCAGTCGATTACCTTTTGACGATTGGGGCTGTCATCGGAACATGAATCCAACTTTGAACTCGGCCACATGTTCGTCAGCACGCACGTGCCTGCCGACGACATCAAGTAGTTTGACGATTGATCAAACACATCTGCTGACCGCCAAGTTTTCGGTCAGAACCTCTGAGTCGACCAACTACCTACCCTACAATAACTCGGAACTCTCCTTGATGTGGAAGGTACATATTTCGGTAACTCGAGAGGCTGCTTGTGCGACCGGTGTGGATTCCGTTGCAGCAATCTATCCACAGTGACGCACAAGGGAACTAGGTACCTTGAACCTGCCTATCCTCGAGTTTCGACCACATTTCCTCGTTCAAGCAGAGGATGGGATTGTCATCGCCGGATCAGCAGGCCTTTTACTCCCCCGCGCGGGATTTGCGCGGGGTTTAGGGGTGAAAATCGGCGCCCCCCGCCCTCGTTGCCAACAAATCGGCAACGAAAACGGGGGAAATTTTTTTTATGTGTCTATATTCTGTCTATTTATTATTCCCGCATGCATAGCGAAGGTTTTGGATGCTTCGGTTAAATTTTTGGTGTTTTTGGCGAAACAGCATCAGCCACGCATCATGACGCTTAACATGGCGCTTGTCTTTTTTCTTTTCTCACTATCCCGCAAATAAACACCTAACCAGACACCCCTATTTTTCCATTGCCGAGGTCTCGGTTGGGCTGGAGATTGGACTCTCCCACACTGCATTGGGAAGGTGTTGCATGTTCCTTCTATCAAGTAGAAGAAAAGACGAAAGACAAGAAGACACTTTATGGATTAGGATTGCAATGCATTTTGCGTTATTCTTTATTTGCTGGATGGAACGAAAGGAAAATGACAATCGGCGCTCGGATCAGTTCTCCATTTTCAATTATCTTCTTGTCGGGCGTGTGTGGATAGCATTGCATTGTTCTTTGGTGGGTGCATTTTGGGGGGCTATTACTTCCATGGCGGACGGAAAGAAAAGATTTCTCGAATCATGATTACGATCTTGATTTTGATCTGTACAATAATTACATATGCACTCATGCTACATATATGACTTCCCGCGACGGGACTGACGAACATGTAGCTCAAGAGCTTTGATCATAATGTCTAAGAGAGGTGCTACACCAGTGTGAACCGACTCGACAACCTACCTATCTATCGAAGCGAGAGCGGGATGCACACCAAAAGATTGAACATGCTTTCTTCTTTTTTTTTTTGTAACTCCCCCTCCCCTTCATATTCATGTGTGGCCATATCAAACCGACACACATATATGAGAATATAAATATACATATATATATATATATCAATGATACGTACCATACATACACACCTCCATACCTACATACCTAGTAGCTTGCTAGCAACCCCAAGTTATATTGGCGATAAAACTGTACTTAGTGAACTCGGACAATAAGAAAGTCGCGTGGGGAGTGAGATGGTAATAGTGATAGTAATGGCGATATACACAAATACCACTGCAGTACGTAGTACAGCATCTTGCAACCCGACGCGCCCAAAGAGTTAGATTACATCAAGTACCAACCACCCCATAATTGATAGAGTAAGGAGTAGGTAGATGGATGAACCAGTAAAGATCTCTTGGCAGCATCTTGTCACATTTATTTCTCAAGTCGCTCCCGCTCCCGTTCCAGATCGTCGGGTCGTCGTCCATGTGCATGCATGTCTTCCATGGGTTCCCCTCTCAATATCATGCAAAACGGGATGGCATCATCCCGCTCCCTCGAGTCGCGATGTGTCGTGACCGGGAACTGTGTAACGGACAGGGCAGGTACATGCAATGCCCCAGTCGGTTCGAATAGGGGGAATCTTGTGTGCAAGGTTTCACCCTCAAGCCGGATAAATAAGGTTCAATATACAAATGAAAAACCGCAGCGCGTTCTCTCTATTAGGCAGGCGCGGAGGCGGGTAACTAGGGTTACCTGTACTACTGACAATTAACTATTCTTTTTTGTCTACTCGTCGTCCTCATCATCGCGCTTGGACACTGCCGACTTCTTCCTCTCCCCGGCCGTGCGAGCCCACTCCTGCGCCTTGGCCGACACTCGCTCTCTGCTCTTGGTATCGCCCTCCTTCTCCTCCCACTGGGCCCAGCGACGGAACCAGGCCTTGGCCTGCTTGGGCTTGAGGCTATTGACTTTGCTGCCGCGATCGAATAGATCCCTGATAATGGCCGGGTCGGCGGTGCCAACCGACATCTCGAGATCGAGCAGCTGGTTCCACAGGTCGAACTTCTTGGGGTAGTTGGCCAGCAGACTTTCAAAGAGCGAACGGCCCTGATCGCGGTCGCCGTTCTGTGAGCGGAACTCGAGGGCCGCAAATTTGGGCATGAGCGCGATATACATGTGCGTTTGCGTGCCGAGGGCCTGGGTAGCACGCTTGAGGAGAGCCCGCGCGCGGTCCGGTGAGTTGGCTGTGGTGTGCAAAAAGTTGGCGTAGTTGACCCAGATGTCAACTGACTTGGAGCCAAACTTCTTGAGCATCTTCTCAAAAAGCTCTTCCGCACGCTGGTGATATTTTTTTAGCAACAATTACGTGAGATGGTAATAGATATTGAGAGCTTAGCTTACTTTTTGCTTGTTAGATTGGATATAGATGCTGGCAAGTCGCTCGTAGACCTCCTGCTCATCGTTGTAGGTGCAGGCCCGCTTGAAGACCTCGTCGACAGTCTCGTCTGTACCGTAGGCAACTTCTAGATTGAGGTAGGCAATCCATACGTTGAGCTTTTCTGTCTCCTCCTTTATGTTGATAGTCTTGATCGCTCGCTCTGCAATTTGCCTTGCGCTAGACAGCTCGCTGACTTGCATTTGGAAGGCCATATATGCAATCCATAGCTGGGACGAGTCGGGCTGGCCAAGGAGGAGTCGCTCGTAATCACTTGCGGTTTGAGGTCCATGGGCATCGAGGTCGCCCGTCTTGTCGACGTGGATTACAGGCTCTCGTTGTTTTCTTGTTTTCTTCGTGGGCTTGTCAGTATCAGGGACAGCAGTGTTTGACTTGGCATCCGAGTCCAAAGCGCCGGCAGTCCAGTCGAAACCGCCCGCGTCAAGACCGCTCAGGCCTTGCACAGGTGCCTCCGTCATGCCAACGTCATCCTCCTCGTCGTCTTCGGAATCATCCTGGACATTATCGGTACCAGTAATGAGAACTGTGCCTCCAGCATCGCTCATCATTTTGTCGTCATCGCTATCGTGTCCGTTATCCAAAGCTGCCCCGGCGTCCTCGCCATCAAGGTCCATACTATCGTCATCACCGTCGTCGAAGTAAGAGGGCTTCAGGCCAAAGTTGATCCGTTTTGCACTCAGGTCCACCTTCAGTACAAGAGCCTTGACACGGTCTCCGGCGTTATAAAGTGTCCTGGCATCCTTGACTGGCTTTTCGGCCATTTCGCTCCGGTGGCAAAGTCCGGAGAGATTCGTAGAGCCGTCGACTTCGATGAATGCACCAAACTCCTCAACCTTACGGACCTTGCCAGTTATGACCTGACCTTCTTTCAGGTCGGAGATGGTGATCAACGGCACATAGTCCTTGTCCACTACCGAAGGCTTGAGGCTCATTTCGATGCGACCGTCAGCAACGGAGATGACACGCCCCTTTACAACCTGGTCGACCTGGAAGTACTCCTTCCAGTCCTTTAGGTATGAGTCTGAGAGGTTCTTGATTTGGATCAAGGCAGTCAATTCGCCACCGAGAAGGACGAAAAGACCCTTGTCGGAAACATTCTTCACAAAACCGCGAATAATATCACCAACCTCCAGCTTGGAGCTCTTCGTGATCTCTTTATCCTTGACGGGTAAAGCCGAGTTCAAGATACGAGATGGCCGCATAGAAAGTCGGATTCTCTTGTTGCTCTTGTCAACTTCCACGACTGCCACCCGCACGATTTCATGCTTATTGTGGTTGAGCGGATTCGCCTCGTCATAGTCGTCCGCAAGATCGATGAAGTGCACTGGAGCAGCAACGGTCTCGCTGAGCTTGACCATAATCTGGCGGTCGTTGACCTTGGTGATTTTGCCAGCCAGGACCTGGTTTTGCTCAACCTTGTCCCAGGTCAGATCGTTTGCAGCCCCGGGAGTCCGGGCAGAAAGGTCAAGACGCTTGTTCGCGGGATCCACAGCCAACACTCGAACTCGGAGCGCAGAGCCCAAGGGGAAGCTTGCTCCTAGGTTTTGCAGCTGAGACAGATCATCGGATGCTTCCATGGCATTGACTCTACCGCGGACATTGGGTGACAGGCTGACCCAAAGATGGTTTCCGGTGACATTGTTGACGAAGCCTAGATGGCTTGACCCAACCTCGAGCTTCTCGAAAGATAGTGGCTCGGGAAGGATGTCGTCTTTGAGATCGCTTGGCCTAGTGGAGAGTTCGAGGACTGAATGAGCAGATCTGTGGCTGATGGGAAGGAAGCGGTGATTGCGAGCATCATGGATGCCCAGAACCCTGACACGTACGATCTGTTTTTGCCGGAACTGGCCCAGAGGGTTCTTTGGATCCAAGATTTCGTCCCAGCTGTCAAACACTTGCGAGACGTCAATGCGTCCCTGGATGTTGTCGGCAAGCTCGACATTAAGCTGCGTCTCCTTGATAGACACCACCCTAGCTTTGGTGAGTTTGCCGACCGCAAGGTCTTCAACGGAGGAAATAGAGACATCCAAAGAGTTCACAGCCTTTTCAGTTGTCTTGACAGACTTCTTGACTTCTTCATCGGCGGCCGAAGGAATGGCAACAACCAAGCGGCCATGCTCCTTGTCGATGGAGGTGATCTTGACGACCAGAGACTGCAGTTTATGCAGCCCAAAGTCTGGCTGATCTTGCACATCGCGAGGCATCAGCGATCTGGGAAGAAGGGCGGACTGTTTACCAGCGAATTGCACAAAGGCGGCGGTGGCAGTGATATGGCGGACAAAGCCATGTACTGTGTCGCCCAAATGAGCATCTTCAACACTGGCGAGCAGCTTGCCCTCTTTGCTGGCTTTGACGAGACTGGGCTTCTGGGATAATGTGATAGATCGCCGGCTCTCATTCTTTTCGAGGACAACCAACTCCGTTAATGTTTGGCCGACGTGGATTTTCTTCAGTGCCGATTGCGTCTTGCTCACCGACTTATCGGTGAGATGGCCAACTGGGAGAATTGCCTTCAACGAGCCGTCGACAATTTCGACAAAGATGTCGTCATTGGTTTTCTGGGTAACCTTGGCTGAGACAAGGTTGCCTATCTGGAGCTTCTTCAAGGCGAGCTGTTTGTCAAGCCCAAAGGCAGAAGGATCCTTGCACGAAACAATAAGTCTGCTTGCCTCTGGATCAAAGCTGATTATATAAATGCTGACGGTTTGGCCAACACGGAAGTGCTCCTTCGGGTCGTGGATGTATGCCTCGCTCATCTCAGAGACAGGAAGAAAGCCACGCAGCTTTCCGTAAAATTGGACAATGGCTCCATGCTGCAGAATGTTGATGATTGTACCGGGCGCCTGCAAGCCGACCTCGAGCTCGTCGTATGACTGGATAGGGACGGCCTCGGAGTTGACCAGTGTCTTTTTCAGCGTCAGGCGGACTTGGTGTCTCGCAGGGTTGGTGGATAGCACTCGGGTCTTCACCTTCATCCCTGGCCTGAACTTCTTCTCGGGATGCTGGAGGTGCACATCGGCAAGATGCATTTCGGGGACCAGCCCAGAGATGCCTTCTGCGATATTGACAATGAGGCCGCCAAGACCGTCCGAGTTGATAACCAGCTTCTCTACTACGCCGGGAACCACGGCACCAACCGGGACATCCTCAATCCGGAGGAATGGCTGTTCGAGAATATGCTTCTCGAGCGAGAGAAGATACATGCCATCGAAGGAGTTGTAGCCAATTATCCTACCAGGATGGACGGACCCCATCTTGAATGGACCGCTATTTTCGAATAATGAGTCGACCTTGCCATCCTTAACCTTGGAGATGTGAACAAATCCAGGAACATCTGCTACTCCAACATCGACGTAAAGTCCGATCTCAGGTTCGACTCTTCGCACGGTGCACTCCTTGACCATCGCTGAATGTGGAAGCAGCTGCAAAGGCCGAACGGGTTCGCCATCCTTGGTGGCCATCTTCGATTTCAATGTGCTTACATGTGGCAGCACCGAGATACCAAGTTTTGGCTTCGACGAAGTCGGGAAAGTGCAGATGACTCTGGCCTTTAGGCGTTGGCCAACCTTGTACTTTTCTTCGAGATCGACGCCGTTCGGCCCAGCACCCGAGTGAACGAGGTCGGCGGTCACATCGAGATGACCCATGACCTTGCCCGCAATACCGTGCTGGGATATTTCAGTCACCAAAACGTCAGCTGCGGTACCGGGGAGGAACGAGTCGATGATAGTCGCCGCGGCAGGGTAGTTCTTGGTGCTGCCAACTCTGTCGCTCAAAGTTGAAACCTGTACGACTTTGCCGTTGGAGCTCTTGCCAAGAACAATACACAGCAGAGTAGTGCCTGGTTGTATAGTCTCCTCCGGGATACTCTTGTCTAGCTGCTTCTTGGAGAGAAACCCCTTGAGGGTTGAATCGGCGATATTGATATCCATGACGAATCCGTGGTCTTCTACACTGACGACAGAGGCCATGACGGTAGCATTTTCAACGACATCTTGCTCCGACATTCCGGAGTTGGCGAGTTCGGGCTGCAGAGAGAGCTCAATGTGGCGTTTGGGCTTTCCAGGGGCTGTTGAGGATTCGTCAACGGTCGACACAACATAGGCGCGGACATATTGGCCAATCTGAAAATGAGTATTCAAATCCACATCGTCCTCGCTCTCGTCTTCCTGGTCCTCCGCGTCATCCTCGCCCGCTGTGCTTGTCTGTAGTCGCTTGGTGAGAGCATCCGATACCGCAGTGATGGACACATGCCCGATAAGATTGTTTGGCAGCGCAACCGCAATGTCGAGGGCGTTGATGGCGCAAACTGTACCTAGAACCAGAGAGCCCTTGACTAGCCGCTTGAAGTTCAAGCGCTCAATTTTGACAGCATCTTCGTCCCCGGCTGGCTTGGCCGATACCTCGTCGCCTCTAGACTTCCGCTTCTTCTGCTTGAAAGACTTGTCAGATTTCTTGGTAGTTGCAGCAGCGTCTGCTTCCTGCTCAAAGAGCACGTCGGCCTTGGCCTGGATCTGGATCTGCTTCTGCTCGAGAGGGGTCAAGATGCTAGCGCCGCCTCTGGGGAACAACGGCTCCTCTTCCTTCAGCTTCGAGACGACGGATTCGACGACTGCCGGCTTGGAGGAGGCGATAGGCTTTTCCGTCTTGGCCGGCTTTGCGCCCTTCTTTCCTTCATCTTTGGTCGAGTCGCTTTTCGCCCGCTTGGTAGGTCGGGGCTCGGAAGCTGGTCGCGCTGATTTGGAGGCCGACGTGGTAGAGGCACCTCCTGGCCCCTCTTTGCGCTTCAACAAGCTCATTGCAGTGGTTTTGCCGTTTGAAATTGCTGCAAATGGGGAGATGACGATCGGCTCGAGGTCCTCGTCCAAATGCCTGCCTTCAAATGACCGCCAAAAAAAAAAGTCCACTAGAAAAGCTGCCGTCTAAAAATTTTAGGCGGGTCCCTTTGCGATAACGATAAAAAAGGCGGTAGGAACTAGAGTATGTACTACTCGGAAGCAAAGACGTGGGCTTGAGGTGGGGTGAGCCATTCTTTCTGCCTGAGGGGTTATCATTGAAATTCAAACTGTGCCAGGGGTAACACGTAATAAGTGACTTATCAAACCGGAAAAGTTGGGACTGAAGACTGCGACAACAGAGCCAAGAGTAGGTATCCTCCTAGTGTAGAGATGAAAGTCGGCCAATTTTATTTCGACATCCTTTCATTCTAGACATTTCAAATGATCAGTTCGAGCCAAGCATCTCAAATAAGTGCGTGGTCATGTTGAACCGTGATTCAAGAATGTCGAATGCCCCAATAAATGACGTATGTATTGTACATATCGAGGACCTACTACACTTGTACCCTGTAAAGTTCAGCTGCTTGTTCAGCGGGCCAACAAGCTCCCATAAGCCGCCTGATTCTGCAGGCGGGCGGCGGCATCGGCGCTACGCAACCCCCCAGAGCCCAGAACCCCCAGCACTGATCTAGACAACACGACAAGGCAGCCAGCCATCCATCATCAACAAAGCATGCTGCTCTTCCCTTGAGAAACTGCGCTGGTATTTGCCGACACTCCTCTTCTCTTCTAAGAGTGTCTTCTGCACTGCGCCATGGCTCCCCGAAAACGGGCGAAAATACAGGCTACCGGGGGAGGCAGTACAGCATCGACAATGCCGTCGCAGCCAGCGTCCTCAACAGCATCACTCCCTACCCCATCACCATCCTCGGCAAAGCCGTCTGAGCTCCCCCGCTCCGCCACCGACGCGGCCTCAACCACTACTGGGAAGAACACGCCATACCCATCACAACAGGACGGAATTGAAGATGGCGCTCCAACGCTCGGGATGGCATCGAAACAGGTAGCCCAGTGGCCCCTCCTTGCGCCCTGCCCTGATACACGTCGGCCCATACTGACTTGATGCTAGGTCCACAAGACTCGGAGCTGGTACGGCTCCTGGCCACGAGTACCCAAATCTTCACCTTCTACACAAGTTGCTCGAGAAACAATCCAGGGAGGGACCTTGAAAACGAGGGGAACAGCAGACTTCAGCCGCTTCGACACTAAGAGGAGCGTCGACAGCATGAGCTTAGACGGCGCAGCTCCATCTGCATTGCCCAAGATCCAAGAGAATGGTGCAACTACAAGCGGGGAACCCTCCAAACCGGTGGAGGAAGTGGCCGAATCCACCGCGAAACGTGTTGGCGCCGGTGTGAAGATGGCAGACGACGGGCAAAAGCAAGATTCAGATCACCCTACAGAGTCGCAGCCACTTGTAGGAGCACCTGTGGAGGCGGCGCCGAAATCAGCGACAGCTTCAAGATGGCTAGGAGGGTGGTTTGAGAATAAAACCGCCAGCTCAGAGCCATCCGGCACAGATGCTATTCTTCGTTCGGAGGCGCCTGCTTCGGAACCAGCTGCTCCAGAGGCGCCCGAGCCCGATTCCTCGGAAATCAAGCCTTCTGAGCCTGCTGTCCAGGAAATGCAGCCCGAGCAACAAACCGCAGAAGCGCCCAACACCGCCAGCCAGGCGGTTGTACAGGAGAGGCCTAGCTCTTGGTTTGGGTTTTGGCCCACTGTCAGCACAGCTCAGGTTCCTCGGCCTACCTCATCTGCGCCAACTGTTGAGTCCGGGGAGCAGAGCCAGAGCCAACCAGTAAAGGACCCTGAGGATGTTGTTATGCAGGATGCGCCTGCGCTAGACATTGATACGGCCCCCACGCCGCCGCCAAAAGCAGGCTCGACGTGGGCGTTTTGGTCTCGCGACACGGGCTCAAAATCTGGCAAAATGCCTGCCGTGCAGGAGGAACCGGGCCAGCTTGCAGTAATTGGCGACGAATCTGAGTCTCAGCCCAAGAGGACGAACTCTATAGAGGTCAATGACACCCCGCTCAAGGAATCACCGCTGAAGTTGGCGAAGAAAGATGATCAGGTTAAAGTCTCGACACCCACCGCCAAGGAGGTTTCGCCAAAGAAGAGTAAAAGAGTGCGTCCACAGTCGATGGATATTGACGACCTGTCTGCTATTCGTCCCGGCACCCCCAAGTCGGATGCTGTCGCCAAACCCGATGCAACACCAAAAGCAGGCCCATCCAAGACCCCGACCTCCGCAAGAGTTTTGCCGCCAAACCTTCTCCTCCCATCCTTCAACAATACATATCGGTTAAAGGAAAACCCTTCCATTGTGAAGCAAATCGCACAGCTGTTGCTTAGGACGCAGCAGCCGGAAGCGAAGCACGTTTATCTCTCGAGAGAGCAGCCCAAGATCAAGAAAGCGCTCGCAATCGGTGTTCATGGTCTCTTCCCTGCGACGTATCTGCGCCCAATGATCGGCCAACCCACAGGGACGTCCATAAAGTTTGCTAATCATTGTGCGGAAGCAATCAGGAGGTGGGTTGATACCCACGGTTGCGAGGACTGTGAGATCGAGAAGGTCGCCCTGGAAGGAGAGGGCAAAATTGGCGACCGCGTGGAGAACCTTTGGAAGCTTTTGCTCAATTGGATCGACCACATCCGTAATGCGGACATGATCATCCTCGCCTGTCATTCCCAAGGTGTTCCAGTCACTATCATGTTGCTTGCGAAGCTTTTTGAACTTGGCATCATCACGACTGCCAAGGTCGGCATATGCGCTATGGCGGGCGTCTCACTCGGTCCCTTTCCGGATTACCGATCAAGTATGGGAATCCTTATGGGAACTGCCGCGGAGCTTTGGGAATTTGCCGACCCCCAGAGCGAGGTGTCAAAAAGACTCGAAGCGTCAGTCAAAGTGGTTCTGAGCTATGGTGCTCGAATCACATATGTCGGCAGCATCGATGATCAGCTCGTTCCTTTGGAGGTATGTGCACTCTTTCGACCTAAACTATACCCCCGGGCCAGTACTAACCTTGTCTTCATCTAGTCTGCCATCTACGCGCCTGCGCATCACCCCTACATATACCGTGCCGTCTTCATTGACGGCCGAATCCATGCCCCTGACTTGTACGTCTCCCCTTCAAAATACGCCCCATGGAAGACTATCACTAACTAGTTCCAGCATCGCACATCTCGTGGGCTTTGCGATGAAATTGCGGAATCTGGGAGTCTCAGACCACGGACTCGTTCGTGAGCTTTCGCAACCCCTGGCGGGTAGCCTTTACGGGGGCGAGGGCCATTCTAGGCTCTACGATGACGAGCAGGTTTACGAGTACGTTGCCCCCACCCTATATATTTCATACACCTTGACACCCTTGGAATGTTTATTGCTAACTCCCTGTTCTCCAGCCTAGCCGTCACACACTCGCTGGAAACGACAAACGTCGTCGGCAACGTCACGTGTGACATTCACAAGCACCAAGGCCTGGCCACCCCGAACCCGTATCACCTACCGTGGATCATGCGCGGCTTACTCGAGGAAGACTTTGTCAAAACGGAGCTGTCGTCGGAAACTGCTCAGCTCCTCCAACAGTTTGACGATTGGAAGCCTACGACCAAGTCGCTTAAGGATGTCAAGTATAGACTAGAAGCTGTGAGGTCCAAACTTTGATTTCTTTATTCCATGCTAGCCACTGCGGTACTACAACACTACAACGCGAGCTGGCAGGTGCAGGGGGGGTAATAGATACTATACATAACAAATGGGTAAATTGGTCAAGGGGGGTTTGTTTGGGGGCATTTTTGGGATACATTGATTTTAGCCTTGATTTATTTATGGGAGCCAAAGCTATGGGATATGGGATGGGATCGTAAGGAATGGGAATAAGATGGGATGGCTGGAGTGTTTGTAATTTACATGTGTATGTATCCCTCAGACCAGGGGAGATAACAGGCACCACAGGCAGGCAGGAGGCAGACAGACGTTTCACCATACCCACACGGGTTATTAACCACATAGAAACAGGCCGAGAGGAAGATCGATCGTAGTCTTTTGTAAGTCAACAAGGTTGGGTAGTCCTTTGTGACACAAACCACACACACACACACACACATATATATATATATATATAAACGCTTCATACAGCTGTCGTCGACTCCTCTAGAAACCTTGCAGTATCGAAATTGTCGTGCAACTTGAAGTGAATTCTTTTTAGTTAAGACTCGCTCAAATGATGTATTACCTATCTAGGTACCTACCCATTCCTGTACAGTTTTTCACACAGAGTCAAGTAGCAGCTCCTAGCCAGCCTTTTCTATACCCCGAAAACCTATTCAAGTCCGCAAGTAACTCCACATGCCCTTATTCATGATAAGGACATGTATATATTACATTTGAATTCTTTTGTTATTTTAGCAGAGCGGGCCACTTTATACATGTTACAAATATACAATCCTACATAATTACTTCGTTTTTTTACCGTTTCCCAAGCTTCCACTCGTAAATATGATCTTGGATCTGGTCCCACGTGAGCTTGGTCTGTTTGACATCCTGGCCCAGCGCCTCCTGCAGCACCACGGTGGGGGCGCCGCTGCCGGCGCCGCGGTTCTCGACCATGCCGCCTACCACCATGGCAGCGACGCGGCGGAGATCCTTGACGGTCAGTTCATTGATGTGGCGCGTCATCTCACGCACAGGGATCTTGTGGCCGTGGACCTGGACCTGGCGGCCCAGATCCTCGAGCTCGACCATGCGGCTCTCGAGGTTCATGAGCAGGCTGCTGCGCAGCTGGTTCTTGGCGCGCGCCACCTCGATTTCGCCGAGGGCTGAGAAGCCTCCTTCGTGCGTCAGCGACTGCAGCTCGCGGCACATGACCTGCAGCATGGGGAGAGTGCGACCCGGTAAGCACGACGCGGCGATGCCAAAAAGCCCAGAGTCTGTGTACGAGTAGTTGAACGCCATGCACGACTCAACCCACCCGTGCTGGTTCAGCACGTTGGTGTATAATCGCGAATACATGCCCTTTCCGGGACCGCCGGCGGAGAAGGAGCCGCCGCCGCCGAGAAGCGTCTGCAGCGTAGCGAGGGCGTAGATGTCGTCGGACGAGATGGGGAGTCCCTCGAAGGCCAGCTGAATGTGCGTAAAGTTGGGAATGTTGGGATTCTGGGAAATGGGTTGGTCTGGAAGGGTAAGGAAGCCGCCTGTATAGTGGGCGGGTCGGTTCAGGTCCTCGGCCGAGATAGGGATGAGGGAAGGCTCCGCAGGCGTAGAACTCTTCTGGAAGAACCTGGATATCGATGAGGTGGATGTGGTGGAACCTGACGAGGCGGATGTGGCACTAGAATCTGATTGTAATGAGTCGATCGAAGACTCTGACCCTGTCCTGGAAAGTGACGGGGCATCCGGAGCCTTCATGTCGCCAAAATATTGCTCGGTGAGCTTGACGGCCTCGGCGTGCGGAACGCCGGCAAATGCAACAACAATACGCTCCGGTCTATAGAAAGCGTCTCGGTATGCCTGGATGGTCTTCCTGTTGATCTTTCCTAACCTTTCCTTGGGGCAGAGTAGCGGGTTTCCGAGCGTGTTGTTCTTAAAGGCAGCCATGTGTACCAACTCGGGGAGGATCAGGTCGGGCTTGGACCAAATCTCCTTCACCTCGTACTCGGCCGTCTCAAGTTGCTGCCCGATCTCTCCGTCGGTGAGCTTCGGATCGCGGATTGTGTCAGCCAGCAAAGCCATGGTTGTAGGGATGGCAGAATTGAAGGTGGCCGCCTGGTACATCATCGACTCTCTCGATGAGGCGCACTGAATGTTTCCGCCCAGGTTCTCGACCGTCTCCAACATCTCCTCGGCCGTCCGCGTGCCTGTCGATTTGAAGGCTAAGCGGTCCATAATATGGCTGACTCCGCGGAGGGAGTCGTTCTCATACCGCGACCCGGCATCGATGTACACGCCCACGCCCGAGAAGGCATCGGGAAGATCCTCCGAGGCGACGCGGATGCCATTGGACAGGGTTGTGATCTTGTCGCGCTCAGTCGGGTCCTAGCAGCAGTGTTAGCTGGCGGCCCAGTCGAGGAGCGTCTTTGTAGCTTGGCAACATGCCTTTGCTGATATTGACGACGGCTTCACCACGCTGGCAAACGTCTTGGCGGCACCAGAAGAGGCACGCCCTGCTGGTCTACCCGGGCTCCATGGCGAGGGAATTCGGGCTAGAATCCGCGACGGCCGACAGGTTCTGAGCATAACTGCGTTGTGGTTACCGGTAAGAGATCAGACCCGGCGGGAAGTGTACGTCTGGTCGCGTCGCGGGTCGTGGGTCGTGGACCGTGGAGGGGTGATCGTGGATCGTTTTGCCGTTTTGCCGTTTTGCCGTTTTGCTCGCAGCGTGCCCTCCAAGTCTGCGAAATTCAAATTCTCGAGCCGCGCACGACCTCGCCGTCTGCATCAGCCAAATCGGCTCGCTCAATCATAGGGTAGGTATCATTATCGATAAGGTGGAATGGTGGAGCGCCTTACATAAGGCATAAGCAATCTGTACTAAGTACATGGACATGCACTTTACTTTACGTTGCATACAATTGTGCCTTACGGATACGAACATACAGTACCGGGTCGCTGTAATCACCCTGGCCCAGGGACTCAGCTGCTGCTGCCCGCTGATCCAAGTATGTACAGTACTGTGTAGAGTACCTAGGTACCTAGGGTGTGCTATAATTGGCGTTACCACCCCTGGACCTCAGCTGGGCCCTCCCAGATCCAACTCAGTGGTGATTTTAGTGCGCAAGATAGGTCCTGTAGGCTGTATCCGTAGCACCCCCAAGGTTCTGGGCTCTGGGCTCTGGGCTCGGCAGCTGGACTGGGTAGTCTCGAGATCCGCCGCAGCAGCAATGCACACCGGACTGTGCCACTGCGGAGAGGACTGTTCGTTTAACCACCACAAATTTCCTCACTGACTACCTTCCTTCCACTCCGCAGCCCCTGGGATCCATATTGCAACAACGCGGCCCAGGAGTTCCCGTCAATGTTCACCCATCCTATCGCGCCCAATCCGCCGGGCCTTGGGAATCCCGCTGTCTCTGCTTCGCCGGCGTCGCCAACAACAGCAACCAGACCAAGCAGACTGCGGGGACTGAACTACCTGCGCAATTACACCCAAACTCATCTCTTGTCACGGGAACACAGCACAACCACGAGCACCACTGGCACACCAGGCACCACAGGCACCACTGGCCCAGCAGGCACTCCTTCAGACGCCGCCTCGAGCCATTCCCTCGGCCACACCCCACTCCCGACATCAGCATCGCTATCGCCCTCTTCGCCCTCGTCCTCCTCGTCCAGACTGCCGGCCAGCCTCTTCCGAACTGACAGCGACATTCGCTCTCTGCCATCCGAGCCCCCCCACCTGAGCCTGCCCTCGTTGGTTCCGACGCTAGCCCACCCCCTCGGTCTGCCGTCTCTGCCCACACCCTCGTCGACCTTGACAGCACCAATACTGCCCGGCAGACGTTCAACCGAGTCGGCTGCGATCCCATCAATCATTACCACCGCTGCCGAACGATCAGGTGTTGCCCCGGCCGTCGTAGACACTACCAGTCTTGGCATCACTCCCATCATGACCCGAGCGCGCTCGGCCACCACGGGCGATGCTATGGCCAGACACGACGCCAACGACAATGTCGACGTCCCGCCATCCATCCGCTTCAGCACCTTCTATGACCCCCGCGCTCCCCGACCCTCGCTCAGCTTCGCACCCGTCTCACGTACGCTGCCCACTGGATCCGAGATTATACGGGTCGGGAGGTATTCGGAGCGGGACAGCCAGCCCAACATACCCCACAATGTCCCCTCAGCTGCCCCTGTCGGATTCAAGAGCAAGGTTGTCAGTCGACGGCACTGTGAGTTCTGGTACGAAGAAGGGAAATGGTATATCAGGGACGTAAAAAGCAGCTCGGGTACCTTTCTGAACCACATTCGCCTCAGCCCACCCGGCACCGAGTCCAAGCCGTTCCCGGTCAACGACGGCGATATAGTCCAGCTGGGCATCGACTTCAAGGGTGGGGAGGAGATGATTTTCCGATGCGTCAAGATGAGGCTGGAACTGAATCGAGGTTGGCAGAACAAACTCAATACTTTCAAGTACGTCACTGCATATTTCCTCATGAGCCGACCAAATTGCTGATCTATCCTGTAGCATGACCACACACAAGAGGTTACGAAACATGACGGCCAGCTCTGGAGGTAGTGCGGCGCAGTCGTATTCACAAGATTGCTCGATATGTCTCAACAGCATCGCAGTATGTCAAGTCTTTTGTCCCACCTCTAATCACCGCCCCTGGGGTCTAACTCTGTGAATCAAAGCCTTGCCAATGCCTCTTCGTCGCCCCCTGTTCGCATACATGGCATTATAAATGTATTCGATCCCTTTTGTCATCGCCTTCTTATCCTATATTCATATGCCCGAACTGCCGCGCCGCCGCCGATCTCGAAGCCGAAGTCGAGGATCCCGAGGAATGGGAACAGCTCGATTCAGATGAAGGTGGTGACCGCCCACAGGAGGGGGCGCTGTTGCAAGTGCAAGCCAATGCAGAAGCGCCGCCTCGTAGATCTAGAGAGTCAGTACGGAGTGTACGGAGTACCCGCCAGGCAGCGCCACCGTCGCCCCGTCCTCCTCGTCCTCTCCAGGAAGATGTAACCATGACCGACGCCCCATCTGTGGCGCAAGTGGGCCTGGCTGTTGGAAGATTAGCCACAGAGAACAACAGCAACTCACCGTCGTCGGGCGCCGGCCGGCCGGCAATATCACACACCACGTCAAATCCCATGCCGATTCCATCCTCGGGGCCGGCCGGCCAACAGCGCGTCGTCTCAAGCCCCGCAAACATCTCGGCCAACGATGGTCGGCGGGACATCAGAACCCCGTCCCCGACAGGGGGCCCCCTGCCCAATGGAAACGAGGGACCCATCACGCCGCGTAATGACGCAGGGCCCTGGGTCTTTGATGGCAGTGGGCCGCGCATGCGAGCCGACGGAACAAACTCGGCGGAAGGAATCGGAGGTAGCCGAATCGATAGTCTAGAGGCTGCTGTATCTACCCGTCGAAAGTCTCACGATGACGTTTCATAGGGTGTCGTCTTGGTGTCTTGCAACTTTTGTCGGTATTTTACGTTGGGTGGCTGAGACAGGGCGCGGCATAGCAAGCGGACACGGAGACTATATATTTTACCATCGAGATTGTGGAGTTTTTTTTTTTTTTTTTTTTTTTGTTTGGGACATCCTCGCGGTTGCCAGAAAGAATGAAAGAACGAGACCAGAAAAAGAATGCATTCAAGGAGTTGGGGTTGTGAATGGGCAGGGAGAGCTGGGGGGGTGGTGTTTTTTTCTTTTTCGGTGGCAGGTGGGAGCATTTGGCTTTTATATCTTTATCTGTTTCCTCGTCAAGCGTCAAGACACGCACACACACGCACACACGCACACACGCACACACACACACACACACGCACGCATGTACGACCTCATACCACACATAGCACACATTCATATGTGCAAACATTGCACCGCACGGGATGCATGTATCGTTTATCTTTGGTAGCAGGAAGCCTGCTTTGTTTACCGTGCTATGCGGTTCACTTGGAATGTTTTGCCCCTTAGCTGTTAATTATGTGATGATTTCGTCACGGCCTTTCGTAACTAGGGTTGACTATATTTCAAAAGCCTTTAAAAATGCGTTTCCTATATACTTTTCTAAGTTAAATGCTTGCCTACGACCTCCTCCTCGCTACAGAGCGTAACATATGGGGGATTTGTTTGCAGGCAGGATAGAGTATTCAGCAAAGTTGGTTGAGCAGTATGGGTAGCCTTGTGGGAGTGATCCCTTCCTATCTTAGCTTTCACTCATGTTCTTACTTCTTTTACGCCATTTACTTTTCTGCCAGAGTAAGAATAATATGATCTATACCTTCGATACATATATTGTAAGAGGGAATAAAAGAGTATATAACATAGTACCAAGTACCGAGTTATATAAAATATTTATTAACTATGGAGCTGTTGATCACTTCTTGAACACGAGCTGCCCGAGCTTCTCAATCTCCCTGCCCTCCTGCGTGTTTCTGCCTGCCGTCTCCAGCAGCCTGCTCCAGGCCTCGGCATCCTTGATCTTGACGGCCTCCTCTGCAGCCTTGACACGCATACCACACTTTTCGTACATGGTGATCGTCTCACCGGGCTCTAGCCCCGTGCACTTGGGGATAAAGAGGGCCGCTAAACGAGGGTTGCCCGCCAGCAGGGTCTGGTTGTAGAACGGCTGCCGGTGATCGAGTCAATAAGAGCCGCAGAAAGGAGGCGATGAGAAATGAGATCACATACCTCCCAGCCAATGGGACTTTTCCGTGTCCGGGATACTTCCTCAATCTCATTCCAGTCTCGCTTGGCCACGAGTGCTTGAAGACTAGATTTCCCCGGGGGTTAATAACGACTCTCACAGGCGCGAAATTTGCTAGGCTTGACTCACCGAATCCACCATGCTACCTTCTCGGGCACCTTGAACTCGCTCTGAATCTTTTTCGCCCTCCCATGGTAGCCGAGTCTGATCAATTTGAACATGGTCTGATTTACTGACAGCCCGGTAAAGCTGTCCGTTAAGTCACGATCAAATGCTTCTTGCATCCGGAGCAGCGTAGCCGCCTCCTTCAGTGCGGTTAGCTCAAACACGTTCTCCTTGGCGTTATCCGTGAGCAGTTTCGCCGCCAGAGTCAGTTTGTCAACAGCAGTTCGGCTCTCAGGCTGCCGCAGCGCTTCACGAACAAACACAGCTGACCCGTCCAGCCGTCGATCATCCTGATAGTACAAATCCTTAAGCAGGGCGGTGTCTTCGTGACCGTCCACTTCGCTTAAGCGCGCTGAGGCCTCCACCAGCGCCGTGGCAGTGGGCCTGGTATTGATGACGCGAAAGAAGCTCGCCAGTGGCAGCTTGCGCTTGAGTTGGTGCAACACAAAGTAGATGAGATCTGTATCGCCACTTTCAATAGCTTTGTCTAGCGCAACCTCGTCCTCTTCCATGCTAAGAAGCAGCGGCACTTGACGCCCTGCACGGGGCTCGTGGTTTAAGAGCTCCGTGGCGAGACGACCTCTTCCTTCATCGTACGCGGCACGCGCAATTGCCTCAAATGAAATGCCCGGCTTGCCCGATAGCTTCTCAACAACCTTTCGGCAGATAGCATCATCATCCTCAACGCCAACCCGGACCTTGGTAGAAGCCCAATGGACGTAGATCTTATCTGTGGGCAGCCGAAGGTAGCCCGCAATCCGAAGCGCTAGAAGGTATTCGTGTCGGTTAAGGAGGCGTGCGATAAGCCCCGAAGGTGAGAGGCGCTGGTATTGTTCATAAGACAGAGGGAGGCCAACCTCGTAAAAGCGGACGGCATTGAGAACACGCAGTGTTTCACACATATCCACAAAGTCGTCACTGTTGTAGATATCAAGAACCGACTTGCCGAAAGATGCGGCCTTGAGTAGCTGTTTCTGCCAGTGAATATTGAACTCATGGCCCGCGGCATTAACGCAGGTGTCGACGGCGTCTACGAGATGAGACCGGATCAACTGGATGTTGTCATCAGCTTTGGGCGACTGCATCTCAAGCTGTTCAACCGCATCCAGTAAAATTGATGCCGAAGAGTCTGTGCCAAGTCGAAAGACCTCTTCAATGACATCGGGAACCTTCTGAAGAAAATCACAGGTGTCGTTGGCTAAGACTCGAACTCCGTCAAAGTCTGTCTACCCGTTAGCAAGATGTGCCCAACATTCAAAAGAGTGCAGTTAGCCCACCAGGAATAAGGTGGACTCTGCCATTGTCATAATAAAACCTGGTCAGAGACCCAGCAGGACCAACGAGGTGAACCTCGTCCTCCCAGGCGATAACTACGGCGTCATTGCCACACCACTCAAAGTACTTTGGCGAGATTTTAGACTTTGAATTATGCTCGCTCAGGCGGTTCTGGAAATCACTGGTGATAACGTGTACGGTGCCGGTTGCTGTATATAGTGCAGCAAACTTTCCGTTGGGCGACACAGCAATGTGGGTAAAAGGGCCAATGTCAAGGAAGCGGTCCTCGCACTCTGTGGCGTCGGACACGTACAAGGTCTGGCCAATGCTCAGGAGCGCCTCTACGGAGCGTGAGAGGGTATAGGCAGGTGGGATAATGTTCCAAGAGTGCACGTCCCCCTCAGGAGGTGAGGCTAGGAGCTTTGGTCGAGGCTCATCGTACGACGAGACGGAGATGAGGGCATTGCTAGACAGGAGCGCAACAAGGCCGTGATCATAGAACCTTGGGGGATAGTCAGCTTGAGGGAGTGCCCAACCAACAACCCCTGCCATCCATCATTGGGGACTTTTTCATACTTGCACGATTTCACACCAGTCTCGTCGGCGCCGTTGCCCAGAGAAAACTGGGTAAAGTCCCCCTGAAGGTCGTAGTAGCATCTCACGGTGCCATCTGCCGTGACGACGAGAAGTTTCTCGTCTTCGGACCAGCCGAGCCCCTTGATGGGGCCCTTGTCCCAACTGATGCTGCGGATGAGCTTGCCAGCACAGCTGTAAATGTCTATGCTGGGCTTCCTTTCCTTTGCGGGGTGATAGGCAACCAGCTTGTCTTCGTCTCGGTACAGCGCTGCAGAGAGAGTGAGATAAAGCATGTGAATATAAAAGGGAGAGAGACAAAGAGTCGGTACCCACCAATCGCGCCTCCATACTGGGCGCCAGCGACGAGGAAGTTGTCGAGGTCCAGGTCTTGGTCAAATATCTGCGTGTAAAGCTGGATCTTGCGGTAAAAGCGCTCTCCAAGCTGCTCCCATCCTGCCGTGGGGTGAGCGACCTCCATTGTTTGCTATCTCCCCATGCTTGGGTCGTCTGGTGTTGTAAAAGAGTCCACGACCTGTGTGCCTGAGATTGGCGGCTTGCTTATGGAAGTTGGTCACCTGTGGATGTGCGACCCAGGCCCTGCTACCCTCCTTGTCGACTCCTACTCTAGGTAGTAAGTACTCTAGAACCAGGGGGGCTTGGGGCACTAGGCAGCTGCTAAACCTCCAAGCCCCCCCACACTGTGCGGCTCCCTACATTAATTAGTGCACACACACGACGACCCGATTTCCCCAAGCCATTTCCTATGGATCCACCTGCGTCCGCGCCTTGTACGGGAGTTAGGCACCTTACGGTGGTAAGTAGGCACTGTATGTACCTTAGCTTGACCATGCAAACGAACAGCCTGGAACCGACCTCGAAGTCAATGTTGTTGTGCATGAGCTTCGTGAAGCCTTCCTTCGCTCTTGCATCATCCCAAGCGAGACCAACTCGCCACTGTTTCTCTCCTCTGCTATTTTCTTTGTCGTCTTACCTTGGCCCACGCGACACGAATTTTCCACCTTTCGGCGAGCGGCACGATGTCTGGCTGGCAAGAGGAATTTCTCAAGAGCATCCGTGATGCTGATGAGCAGCACAACAATCCCGCCAACAGAGCGCTTATCGATACCTGTGGGTGCCAGCCACCCTTACTATTCTGAAGCCGGCCGGCCTGCCTGCCTATTAACTGTTCAGAACCACCTAAGGCTGACCCAAGAGAATGCACAAAAACGTATAGGCTCGAAGCTTGTCGACCGCATAGCATTCCTCGAGGCCGAGAAGTGCGCCTTGCAAAGCGAGGCCGAAGCTGCTCCCGGCCAAACCTCCACAGCAAAAGGGACGCCGCCCGCACCCGACTCCGCTTCAGACAACGACACGCCGGCCATTGCGCGCATGCGGCTCGACCTGGCTGAGGCTCTCCGGGGCCGAGGCCAGTTCCAAAGCCGCCTCCAGGCAGCCGAGGACGAGCTTGTGCGGTTACGTGCCAAGACGGCAGCCGAGTCAAAAACGATCCGAGATCTGACGAGTGAGCGGCGGATGCTCATGACAAAACTGCGAGACCGAGAGGAAGAGCTGCGGGGCAAAACTAAGATGATAGCCGACGCTCACGACGAGATGGCCGTGCTGAACATGGAACTCGACATGGAAGCGAAGCGACGGCGCGAGAAAGAGGCCGAAAACAAGCAGCTTGTCGATCGCTACATGAAGCGTGTCGCCCAAGAGGCCGACGCCATGAACAAGTCGAACGAGCCCTTATTTACCAAGAAGCGGTAAACTCGGAAACAGACAGCCTCGGAAGAAAACATCCAGCTATGGCCCCAGGCCAACAAACGTCCAACATGACGCTCAGGACCAAGACGAACACGCATGCTCGAACCAAAAGCTACAGATTTTAGTCATGGTATCTAAACAAGGTACGTACACTAACACATCGCTATGGTCTCCTTTCCTCTCCCCCTCTAAAACCGAATAAAACACCAACGGTGATACCGCCCTAAATGGCTGGCTTGCGTCTGTGCAGACTACGCTCTCCAAAACCCGCTATGCAGCAACCCGTACTCCTGAATCATTTACCCACAGAATTCAACCAATTGCAGGTGCTAACCGGAAAGCCCAGAGAACCCCTTCTTGGTCGAAATGCAATATGTGCCCGACGTGTTGGTCCAACTGACATACTCTTCGGCATATGTGCAGTGTTCCACATCCAAAATCGAAGTCGCAACGTCGTTCTCTGCATTTTTATTGTCGTGGACAAATGTCTTGAGCGAAATAATCTTACAGCCTGGCTTCAAGTCCAGGAACATGTTGACGAGGTTGTCGTTGAGCTGCGAGGTGAAGGCCTGGTTGTTGACGAGCACCACGTCGGCCCGTTTAAGAGCCGCGAGCGTCTTTTCGCTCTTGCGGAAATCGCCTCGCTCAAGATGTACTTTCCCATGTAAAAGGCCCCAGAGGCGGCACCGAGCCGTGAATTCCTTCTGTTGCGCCTCGGCAAGGTTGCACGCATTCTCCATCATCTCGCAACCCCAGCTTTCCGCGCCTGTTTCGAGCGCGGCTTGGAGGACCACATTCCCAACGCCCGAGCCAAGGTCAACAAAGACCTTCTCCGAGGTCAGGCTGGTCTTTTCTAGGATCTCTGAGATGAACGGGTGGAGGAGTTCGCCATAAATATTGTCGGTACCGTTCGTGTACTTGCCAAGCAGGTCTACTTTTGGCGCGACCGTACGGTCGTATGTTTGGTCCAGGATGAAGCCGACAAGTTCTTTGGGTATCCCCTGTAAAGCGGCCAAGTTTCTCGCGATGACACCCTTCCTCTGGAGGCTCAGAAGTCGGTCATTGTATTCCCTTAACGCCGTCTTGAAGGCAGGCCCGTCATTGGTGTTCTTACTCTTCTCGAGTTTTCGGCAGATGCCTGTGTTTTGGTCAAGGAATATTTTGGCTTCGTCGTCTGTAAGATAGATTGAAGCGACGAGATTAACGGCCTTTACGATATCTTTGACTGCCTCGATTTTATCTTTGCCCCATACAATCTCGTAACTAGAACCATAGAGATAATATTAGCTTGCATCTCACATAGAGTTGCCGACTGCATGCTTCAAGATTGCGCGCCAGGAAGCGAACTTACCGTTCCGGATACTTGGCACCGGGATATTGTAGTTGTACGGCGACCTGGTCCGGCGCAAGTTTAAGAGCCGGCGAGCATTTCTGCTCCAGCGACGCGAGGTCCATGGCATGTATTATCGCGAGACGCTCCCCGTTCTTAAACTCGTCGCCAGCCCACAGTTTCCGATGCGCAAACGACCGATTCGGGTCCACGCGCCGCTGCTCCTGGTGCGCGCGCTTCAGCCGCTTGCGCGCATCCAGGTTGTCTTCCCAATTATTGTCCTCGTCTTCGTCGCCCGACTCGGTGAAGCTTGGGCTGGCGGGAGATCGACTGATACCCGCTCGTCTCTTGCGACTACTCCTCCTCCCGTCGACCGACGACGACGAAGACGGCAGTGGCGACGCGCTTTGGAATCGTTGCTGCTGCTGCTGATGTTTGGACGCGATTATGGATCCGAGTCCGGCGCGCGGAGTCAATGACCCACCCCCACTTGTTCTTGCGTTTGCGTTTGTGCTTCCGCCGCCCTTCCCATGGCTCGTCGTCGCGGGTGCTCGCCGCTGCTCGACGACTTGTCGGACAGTCCGAACCTCGGTTTTGATCTTGAATTTGGATTTTTGGTTGAAGATGCTCATCTTGGGTTCGACTTTTCTCCCACAATAAAATTCTAAAAATAATTTAAACCAAAAAAGGGTAAAATAAGGTAGATGTACGCGTGAAGGTTGGTCGTAGGTGGTGGAGGTGGTGGCGTTTTCGCGACGGGTCGTGACTTTAGGTTGGCAGTGTCGGGGGTTGCGGGGGGTCCAAAAAAAAAAAAAAGCGAGAGTGGTGGTAAAAGACACCGGGATACTTGGTAAAATACGAATGCGACGGCCGCACGCTCGCGTGCTTATAGTGGGGGGGGGGGGGGAATGCTGGCTATAAGACAGTCAAAGAGATGGTAATTGTTGTTGAAAGTGATAGGGTCCAGTATTCTCAGAGACGTGGGAAAAAAGATGGTAAGCTGAACCAAGGTCAGGTACCTATTACCTTAAGTGGGTGAAGAAGAGAAAATGGGGCGCTAGGCTGCCTGGGTTCTATTCAGCATGAACCAAGCGTTGCTCTGTCCCGTTTCGGCAGTCCCTCCCTTCCTTCGTCCCCGCTGAAAGCAAGGCGGGCTGCCTCACATGGCAGACAGCGCTAGCGTCACTTGCAGGTGGCGCCATCTTCTCCTCACAATCATGTGACTTGTCTTGTGTTGAAGGATGGATGAAATATGGGGTCGGACACTCACTCACCTTGATACGTAATCATCTCACCCTATTTGCTACCAGCACAACGAGTCACATTAAAACCAAGCGGTTTGCGCAAAATTACTTATCTCAAAGGCAAAATTCAATGCGAAAATCATTATTCGGGTGCCTACTTGAAACTTTTATATTTATGAATAATCAAGTTCATTCTAAGCTGAGACAAACTGTCATTTAATTAATTAAAACTAAAACACTGCAGACAGAGTGACTGTGACTGCATCAAAAATAAAACGAGTTTAAATTGGTGTGGTCGACAAAGATTTTGAATTCACACTAACGCACGAGGAGTTTGAATTTTTTAAAAAGATATCGCTTGATACTAGGTAATTAATCTCCGTTCAGCCCCAGAAACATCACGTCACGTTTTCATTGTTATAAGTTTGTTATTACTAGGATATCACCGGCAACTCTGACTGACTCCATGAAAGTGCCTAGCTACACTAGCCAGAGCAAAAGGCATGCGAGCCGTTGGCTATTTATTATTACCCCTGAGCCCGGTGCGCCTTAGCCCACCATTTTATACGTACTATTGGTGGTCTCACATTTCTCCCCAATGATCCTACTCTCAGCTTCAAGTGCATACCTCTCCAAATTGAGACAAATATTAATTATAAACAAACTTTGAAATTCGAATACTGAAATGAGACTATAGACATATATGCAAAAATGTTCACCAACATAGATTCAAACCAGCCCAAGCCTACTCAAGACCCACAGAGATAGCGGTCAGGGCCCAGTCCATAAAGCCGGCATTCGTATCTAGAATATTCTGGTTGAACTCGGTCAAAGTAGGATAGAAGTTGGTCGAATAGCCAAACTCCATGGTGTAGCCGTACACCTTATTAACACCCGGCTTGGACCAGAACCTGCTAAAGGCGTAGTCGTCGCTTGCACCCGAGGTGGGATACAAGCCAACCGCCTGCTGAGTCACGTATGAGCGGCTGCCCACGGCCTTCATCGCGGCAACGGTGGCATCGGCGACTTTCTTGATGGCGGTGGCATCTGCCGAAGGGATGTACTCCTTGTAGGCAGTGTCACCGGTAGTTCCGCGCTTGCCGTCGTAGGTTGCGCTGAGGAAATTCATGGCCGTGTTGGTCGACTGGTTGTCGTCGTCTCCCCAGCTGTAGAGGATGTCACCGGCTGCCGAGTGAATATCCATGAACCAGCGGATCTTGGGGAACTTGTCGTAGATGGACACGTGGTTCTTGGTCTCGGATTCAGAAGCAGCAGCAGTACCGTAAAAGGTCTCGGAGCTGGGAGACGTCGATGCAGGAGCCGCGGAAGAGACGAAGTACTTCTTGAAGTTCCACAAGAAATCAAAGTTGCGGTTGATGTCCACACCAATGGAGGAACCGCTCGTTCCAGACTTGGTGTTGCGGTTCTTGCGCCAGAGGGAGTTGGACGACTGGTCGTACGTCACGCCGTCCGGATTCACCAGGGGAAAGAAGACAATGCCGGCGGAGAGAATTGTCTGCACCTGAGCGTTGGTGTATGTCTTCTTACCATATGTGAGCCCGCTGCCGCTCTTGTTGGCAGCCAGGAGATCGGAAACCCAATAGATAAGGTTGTCGGGACCTCCGCGCTCACGGGCGTGCAGACCAGCGCTGAGGTAGAGGTGGTACTTGGACGTGTCTGACCCAGCCCCAACGTAGGCGGCAAATTGGGTCGCGCCGTTGAAGGTTGCGTAGGGCAATGTAAACGAGGTGACACCGGCCAGGTTGACGAGCGCCTTGACGGACGAGCTGATCTCGGCCACGTTCATAATGCTCGCAATGGTGGACCCGCTGGCCTTGGTTCCCAAGCCAGAAGGCAAGATTGTGCCAGCGCTGAACCGATCTCCGGTACCAATTGGGGCGCTGGTGGCGCGCTTGACCAGGTTCTCGCGAATCGAGATGACATCGATGGCCTTGTATTCCTCGGTGAGATATGCGAGCTGGTCCCGAGTAAGGAGGGCTTGAAGTTCAAACTGGCCATCGTTGGTGGGACGGGCAACCGGTCTGCAGCCAAAATCATACGTGTCGTTGCTCACGATGTCGCGGAAGTGCTCGACTGTGGGCGCTCGAATATGAACGGGCCGCAATTCTCGCGCAAGAGCGACGGCGATCTGAAGCGCCAAGGAGGTGAGGAGTTGTTGTTTCATCCTGGCTTGCTTGGCAGTCGTGGGACTGGTGAGTGACACAGTGCTGTGGCACACGGCTGTGGGGAGGCCGCTCCTCGCACACCTATATAAGCCAATATCGCTCGACTGGTCATTTTCATGTGCTTCTGTTTGATTTCCTATCAGAGAAGTGCTTTAGGGGGCAGCTGGAAGGTCGAGAAGACTGCCCAGTGGAAATGGCTCACCCAATGGGCCGCGCTAGAGGTGTTCTCGAACAGCAGGCCAAAGTTTAGGGTAGGTACCTATGTACTCTCCATACTTAGCTAGCAAGTGCCTGCCGCAACGCAATCAATGAAGAAGCACCACACCTCCCTGATTAGGAAGGCGGCCACCCACTGTATCGGCGGGCCTGCAAATTTAGGGAAGGTCGGACCCAGCAAACTCCAGCAATCGACGATAGATAGCGGATGTGTAACGAAAGGGGGATTAGCCTCAGTCTGAGTGGGCAGCACGTGTAGTGTACATATAACTACCGGAGGCTGGACCTTCCGCAAGGGGGGCTCCCCGCGGCGCGGGCCGCAAGCTACAAGCAACGCCAAGCGGCATTTTCGCCGTTTCTGTCCTTGAGGAGAATACTGGCGTGGCGGTGCGGTTTAGCTTTATCGTCTATCTGGAGTTATGTGCAATTCTAGGTCATCAGTTCTTCATCGTACGTATACATACTTGGCAGCTAAGCGATGTTTTCGCTTATCTCGGTTCGGGACTTGAGCTCAGACGGGATCGACTGTTCAAAGGTGGGGGGGGGGGGGGGGGGGGGGGTGTTTGTTTTTGTGTGTGTGGGTGTGTGTGTGTGTGTGTGAAATAAAACGCTTGCAGACAGACTGTGAGTTTTGGGGGGGGGGGGGGGGGGGGTGGGGGGGTGTGGGGGTGGGTGTGGTGGGGTGGGGGGGTGGGGGGGGGTGGGGGGGGGGGGGGGGGGGGGGGGGGGGGGTGTGG